>DF362534.1:24946-41755 GCA_000787875.1 Solanum virginianum | reverse complement strand
TATATATATATATATATATATATATATATATATATATATATATATATATATATATAGGCAACATAGTGCAAGTTGGTGTCATATATTCAATGACTAAGTGACAATATAACTATTTTTGCAGTTTAAGCTATGTATTTCAAGTAAAAGTTTTACCTTATGTCACTTTGATTAGATTAAAATATGTCATATTAGTTAGTATTATAAAATAATGGAGAAATTATTTGAAGGGCCAGTGTCTATTTTTAAATTGAAATGATTCTTATAGTTCTAAACCATTTTTTATATAATATATATGTGTCTTCCATTAGTTCACATTTTGCCAGTGGTATTGGATATTACTTGAAATAATTCTTATAGTTCTAAACCATTTTTTATATAATATATATGTGTCATCCATCAGTTCACCTTTTGCCAGTGATATTGGACCTTCATTAGTCGAACTTATTATTTTATAGTGTGTCTTCAGACGTATACATGTATGTATATTTTCTTATATTATTTGGAGGAATTAAGATTTAACTCTAGACTTGATTCTATAAATTTAGATGAGTTTTTGGGTCTAGACTAGACATATAGTAATTTAGGTGTTGTTAGTTTTGAAATTTTATTGTGAATTCTTATTTTATTAGATCGTGGTGCTATGGACTTTATTCTAAAGGGAAAGACACAAGTGTTTGATTGATCGTGATTCGATTAAGGCAAGTGGATTTTTAAAACTTTGTAATTCTCGTAGAATTCTCAAATTTTCTTTTCTCCTACATGTGATACATGAAATATTTTAATATTATAAGAAATGAGGTGATTAAAAATATGAGTGTGAGTTGTTGTGTTACTTGAATTAAAAAATGTGTTTAAGTGACGAGAATTCTATGTTTTTAAGATATAATGTTGTAGTTGGTGATTATGAGTGGATTTGTTTGTGGAATTCATCTCATGTGCATTCATTCTATGACATGCATATTCGCATCGAATCTGGATATTGATATGAGTAAGATGATAACAATTGGGGGTGAGGTCTTTACGTGATATGATGTCAAGGTCTTTGTCGGCAAAATTATGATGTTGGAATCTTTACTATATTATTGTGATGCTGAGGTATTTGCCGGTGATAATATTATGGAGGTCTTTACCAACGATGATGTGATGTTGAGATATTATCAGTAATGATATGATGCCAAGGTCATTGTCGGTGTTTATTGCATAACCATTGTATCTCATCCTTGCATATTTTTGCATAACATGATATTATTCCTACAATTGATTGTGTTATCACTTGTGAGTTGTAGCTTGTGCTTTGGAATTTGATATTGTGAAATACTATCTTTATCATTATGTGTGGCTATTTTTATCATTATGTGTGGTTGGACTGGACTGACTTTCTGTGTAACACCCATAAAATTACCGAAATACTCCTAGAATAAAATTGTGTGCATTACGCGTCTTCCCAAGCTCCAATGGAAAATCTGAGATCGAATTTGCGATCAATACGAAAAATGAAGTGGAAAAATGATCTTGACCCGATTTTAGAGCAACCAACTCTAAAAATAATTTTCATAATTAAATTTGGGACAGTATGAGTGCACGCCCAGGTTGCAACGCACATGGGGCACGGACCTACATTTGAGATTTTCTTAAACTTCTTGGAAAGAACGTATTCAGAGAAATTCGTGAAATACATATGTCCATGCCCCAGGTGCATTGCCGACATGGTATTTCGAGATCAAATTTTATTCTTTTAATTTGAGAAGGGAATTTTGGTCATTCCTCGGCCCCTCTTAAGATAATAAATGAGTATAAGGGATCTTTTATATCAAGCCAAGTCCAAAGAATTTCTAGCAACTAAGTTTTCATATGAGTTGATAGAAGGATCGACTTTAAGTTACCATATCTCCTAAAGTATAATGAGTTAGGTGACTCATAAGATATCAAATTGAAGATATTCGAATTAGTTTTCCAATGTATCTAATTCCACGTTAATTCCACGTTAATCAGAGTTCCGAGTAGAAGGTTATAGTTATTTTAGTGAAGGAGTGCAGAGCTGTGTGAAGGTCCGCTCCCTGAGCGCATCGTGGACAAAACGTGGACCCTTACTGGATACGCAATGACATTTGTTTTCTTTTATTTTGAGGGTACTTTTATCCTATAACCTTTAGGGGTCTATTTAAGGTTCCAAAATGCATAAAACATCAGTTTTCATAATAAAAAACCCTCTCCTTCACTCTTAAACATGAACTCTCAAGAATCATCAAGAAAGTCATCAAGTTAGGATTTGCTTTCAAGATTCATCCTCAAGGTAAGTTATTCTTCATAGATTTTAATCTACCCAACCCGAATTTCCTCAACTATTCATTAATCCCTAATAGAATCTTAAATCATAAGCTAGGATTTCAAGAAATGAATTCAAGAATATCAAAAAAGAAATTCTTGATTCTTCTTTTTCAAGAATCTGGGTTCTTCATCAAGAACTCTAAAGATTCCAAGTCAAGAATTCAAGAATCTTCTTCAATTCTACCAAGAACTAATCTCTCAGGTATGTAAATCTATGCAAAAGTTATCCTCCTACTATTTTGAAACTTAAATCACTAGTTTTCGTTTAAGATTTCAGTTACAAGTTGAGATCAAAGTTCCCTGTATACTTAGCCAAGTTCATTGAATAAATGTTCATGCATATTTTCTTGATAAAGATCATGACTCTTGTTGATTTTACTACTGATTCAAAATATTGAGACAAAATTTACAGTTATTGTTGAAATTATGAGAATCCTATATCTATTTCATGAAAGTTGTAAAGTATACAGTTTGAGTTAAGTCTAAGCAATATTTGAAGTTTGTATTTTGTAAGATAGCTGAGTAATGCATATTTGTCTTTGAGATAACTATAATTATACCTTTTTCAGTCAGAAAAAGGAGACCAATTAAGAAAAGTTTAAAAACTAAAGTTGGGCTAAGTCCGAAAGATTAAGAAGGATTTTTGAGAAGTCTTACTCTTGAAGTTATGAGCATTATAAAAGTATTTTGGGAGTAGTATTAAGCACCGATATGAGTGAGAGTAGTCATAACTTGAACTCATAAACTACGTAGTCAGCGTAGGATAGGATTGTATCAGAAGACAATTCCTCATTTGCTAGTGAGATGGCCCAGTTTTGGGATGGATCCACTCCCCTAGTTTTTCGTCCCCTACGCCGGCAAAGTATGGGATGGCTTTGGCAGCATGGGCAAGACGTTGTATCCACCATAAAGCTCATATGGTGGTTGTCGGTTAAAGAAACTCCCCAAGCTAAAGCAAGTTAGTTTTACAATTATACTTTCAGTATATGTTATATTTTCAGCATGTATTGCATTCATTACTTATGCTTTTCATATTGGGATATGTTGTATTTACCTTAAAAGTATTGCCTACCCCAAGTTTCTGTTTTGGCTATTTTACATATCATACATTTCACGTACTAACGTCTTTAGCACTGCATCATTTTATGATGCAGATTCAAGTATCCATATGAAAGCATATATTCAGTACGTTAGCTTTCCAAAGGCAATGGGTGAGACCTCTTTGCTTTCAGAGGACTCTAGTCAGTGTGGTTTATGTATTTTATTTTACAGTCAGGTAGTCGTGGGCCATGTTGCGGCACCTATCACAGTACAGTAGAGGCTTCATGGACAGAGTCAGTCTAGTCTTTCAATTCAGATAGTGAGTCAGTCTAGTCTTTCCATTCAGACATTTTAAGCATTATTACTAATGTATTAAGAGATGTTTTCAGATTTTGTATAAAGCATGATTGAGATTCTTGAGTTTTACTATGTATAGTTTAAAGGTTCATATTGTAAAGCTTCAACATGCATGTTAAAGTTTCTAGTCAAGTAAGCAGTCGGGCCAAGGGTTCGCTTGGGGACCAGCAATGGTTTCTCGAGTGCCAATCACGTCTAGGGTGTAGACTCAGGGCGTGAAAAAATTGGTATTAGAGCACAGAGTTCAAGTGTCCTAGGGTTTCTATGAAGCCGTGTCTGTAGGATCTTATTTATGGTTAAGAGGGTCCCACTTCTATAAATGAGAGAATATTGACATCTAAGAAAAGATTCCCTTCTACCTAAATCGTGCAATAGAGTTACCTCCTAAGAAACTTGTCTATATTTCTGCGGTTGCCAGATTCGTTCGATTACCTCTCATAATTAAGGTAGTTAGAACAGAAAATCCTTATTGTTGACTTATCTTCAGATAAAGTATTTGTTCGACTACCTCTCATAATTAAGGTGGTTGGAACAGAAAATTCTAGATCCTTATTGTTGGGTTACCTTCAGATAAAGTACTCAAAAAGCAAAGAGACTACACTAGGCTTGAGAGGAGCCAACTAGTGTGCTTAAGTTTATCGATCCAAAATAATGCACTCTTATTGATATGATCGTGTATTTGTGCTAAAGCAAAACAAGATGTATTTCCAGACAATGTAGAGGAAGAGTTGTTAGTTTGTATGAGATGGTGCACACTCGAATATGAAAGAAGTTCATATTAAAGTAGCATTGTGTTAGTAATGATAAGCATATGTGTTAAATATAAGAACAGAGGGCACAAAGTAGTAGATCAAAACTAGGGTCATGATTTTGAAAGGAGTCATATGAGATTTATAGAGTTATGAGCTTAACTAGGTAAGGAGGTATAATGGATGAGTGGATATTATCTTAACTTATAAAAGAGAGTGTGATGATCGACTATACTTAGATGGACCATGGGATAAAGGTTTATTTTTTCTCATGAGATTTAGTGATCTAACATTTCTTGATTTTATCTAGTAGTTTAGAGTTAGTATAGTATATATGAGGAGTGTGGATGTACATGTTTAGTATTAAAACTTAAGCTTGAACTTTAAGTGAGTATCATGAAAAGAGGGGACAATAGGATGAGAGTGACACTATTAGTTGGAGATTTGGTCTCGTAGGCTTGACATAGCATAAGTAAGAGATTAAGGTATTGGTTTGAAAGAAGTGTGTGGTTACGAGTATGGCGAATGTGACCCTTAGATGAAAATAGTGAATTGAGGCTAAGTCATTAGGTAAGAAAAAGGGGCCAAGATGTGATGTATATCCAAGGTAGTCTATAATAGTGATAAACTTTAAGTTTACGAGTTACAAGGGTACCTAGATAGTATAATTGGGATGTCAATATGGAGTAGGCCAATGTAGACACTCTCCACTACACTTAAGAGTTGGGTCACAGGGGGATAGCCGTAGATAATAAGGAGTCTTCCATTATAGTCCAAATTTTCTCCAGTCAAATGTAGGTGAACATAGAAGATAAATGTTAGCGGACCAAGAAGGAAGATATTAGATCATAAGTCATAGAAAGCGGCTATATGCCAATAAGAGTAGCAAGAATGGGAGATGCCTATAAAGATATATAGAAGAAAGTTAGAAGTTGGTATCTCGGAAGAAAGTTTTAGCAGCAGTTTCACATCTTTGAGTAGTAAGTAACAGGAGGATATTAGCATTCTGTCATAGTGGTGCTCCAACCGTCTAGAGGTTATACCTATAGTTTAACGAAGAGAATCAATTCACAGACTCAGAGTGCTGACCTTTAAGCTAAGGGGGAGATGGTTAGGTAATAAACCAAAGTAGATCTTGAATTTTTGATAGCTGAGTTGATCAAAATGAGATATTGATGCTTTTCTACCATATATATTCCTTATACTTCATCGTGATGATGCTTTATTCCTATCTTATGCAAGGGCACCATGCCATGAATCAGACTCGTTCACTCCATATTGATATGTGTTCATGTTCAACTCCTAAGGTGAGAAGTGATAACTTTATTCAGCTATTCTGATCTTACCTTATGAACTAACAGTTTTCAGTCTTATGTTATGCAAGATAAGACTTGAGCTTCATAGTATATACAGTTCCATAAACTCGTGATGAGCGCTAAAACACTAGTAGCATCATAGTACGTTATGGCTGTTCTCATATCAGTTTTGCTAGATGAATCATGCTTACGATATTATGCTCTAAGCCCTTCTAATAATTCTTTCTTTTGGTATTGATAGTGTTTTAGATGACAGTTAATAAATTGTGTCAGATGAAAGGGAAGGGGTGACACTTAGGGTGACGATTATAGTGTGCTTATTCCATTTAAGGTTACAGATAGAGATGAGAGCTAGTTGTATATAACAGATAGGTAAGAGTATATTAGTGTGCCTCCTGAAATGAGTTAATAAGATTGTGGAGGTAACAGTGTTATCATGAGTTTAAAGATTCTTGGGAATGTTGACCTCTAAGAAGCTATAAAGTGATTAGAGTGATAAGCTTGAGTGTAGGATCACCATTGAGTGAGTGATATTTGTAGGCTATTGAGGACTTTTACAATGGATTCTAAGTAGATGTATGGGAATAGTATTCTCTATAAGAAAGTCTCTATGAAAGTGTAGAACATAATCCATATGACTTAGATTGGTATAAGTATGACCACCTTCGGGTAGCACTTTGTTACCTTGAGATAGGCTTGACCATGATAAAAGTATGCAATAGATTTAGGTGCTGATGAAAGTTATAAGCTTTAATTAATGAGGGGTATAACTCAAAAAGAAGAGCATAGGTGGGTAGAGTGGCTGCGTTGAAAGCTGATAGTTGGTTCTTTTAGTACATGACAGTTCTATCCTTATATCAAGCGAAAAGCTTTCTTTTAGAGTTTCAAAAATTTTGATGGAAGTGTTCGAAGTGGTAACCTTCTTTTCTATACAGATGTGATGTCTATTAGCTAGTTGAGTTCCTACATTAAGTTGATGTTTATCATTGAGTTGACCATTTGAGTATTGAGTATTGGGGTTAGTGTATTCTATCGGTCTTTTTTTTATGATGATGTTGGAGGTAAATTCTCACCTCTATCCTTGAGGTTGATAATTGCTTCAATTATGTAGTGTGCCTTATTTAAGTTCTTGAGTAGAGTTCGTGCCGCGAGTAAACCACAGTATCCTCATCATTCGAGGATGAATGATCCCAAGGGGAAGATATTGTAACACTCATGAAATTACCAAAATACTCCTAGAATAGAATCGTACGCAATTGCATCTTCCCAAGCTCCAATAGAAAATTCGATACCGGATTTGTGATCAGTACGAAAAATGAAGTGGGAAAATGGTCTCGACCTGATTTTAGAGCAAACGAGTCAGAAAACAATTTTTCATAATTAAATTTGGGATAGTATGAGTGCGCGCCCATGGTGCGACACGCCTAGGGCACGGACCTACACTTGGAATTTTCTTAAACTTCCTCGAAAGAACGTATTCGGAGAAATTCGCAAAATACACATGTCCGTGCCCCAGGCACATCGCGAACATGGTATTTTGACATCAAATTTTATTATTTTAATTTGGGAAGGGCACTTTGGTCATTACCTGACCCCTCCTAAGACAATAAACGAGTATAAGGGATCTTTTATATCAATCCCAGTCCAAAGAATTTCTAGTAACTAAGTTTTCGTATGAGTTGATAGAAGGGTCAACTTCAAATAATCATATCTCCTAAAGTATAATTATTTATGTGAACCATAACATATCACATCGAAGATATTTGAATTAGCTTTCCAACGCATATAATTTCGCATTAATCAGAGTTTGGAGTAGAAAGTTACGGTCATTTTAGTGAAGGAGTGCAGAGGTGTCTAAAGGTCCGCGCCTTGAGCGCGTTGCGGACAGAACGCGGACCCTTACTAGATAAGCAATGATGTTTTTTTTCTTTTATTTTGTGGGTACTTTTATCCTAAAACCTTTGGGGGTCTATTTAATATCCCAAAATGCACAAAACGTCAGTTTTTATAATAAAAAATCCTCTCCTTTACTCTTAAACATGAACACTCAAGAATCATCAAAAAAGTCATCAAGTTAGGATTTGCTTTCAAAATACATCTTCAAGATAAGTTATTCTTCATATATGTCAATCTACCCAACCTGAATTTCCTCAGCTATTCATGAATCCCTAATAGAATCTTAAATTATAACCTAGGATTTCAAGAAACGAATTCAAGAATTCCAAGAAAAAAATTCTTGATTCTTCTTTTTCAAGAATCAGGGTTCTTCATCAAGAAATCTAAAGATTCTAAGTCAAGAATTCAAGAATCTTCTTCAATTCTTTCGAGAACTAATCTCTCAGGTACATAAGGCTATCCAAAAGTTATTACTATTTTGAGACTGAAATCACTAGTTTCCGTTCAATATTTTAGTTACAGGTTGAGATCAAAGTTCCCCGTATACTTAGCCAAGTTCATTGAATAATTGTTCATGCATATTTTCTTGATAAAGATCATGGCTCTTGTTGATTTTACTACTGATTTAAAATATTGAGACAAGATTTATAGTTATGGTTGAAATTATGAGAACCCTATATCTATTTTATGAAAAGTTATAAAGTTTATATTTTGAGTTAAGTTTGAGCAATATTTGAAGTTTTTATTTTGTAAGATAGTTGAGTAATGCATATATGTCTTTGAGATAACTGTAATGATACCTTTTTCGGTAGAGAAAAAAGATCAGTTGAGAAAAGTTTAAGAAAAGCTAAAGTTAGGCTGAATTCCCGAAAGATTAAGAAGGTTTTTTTTAGAAGTCTTACTCTTAAAGTTATGAGCATTATAAAAGTATTTTCGGAGTAGTATTGATCATCGATATAAGTGAAAGTAATCATAACTTGAACTCATAAACTATGTAGCCAACGTAGGATAGGATTGTATCAGAAGACAATTTCTTATTTGCTAGTGAGATGGCCTAGTTTTGGGATGGGTCCACTCCCCTAGTTTTTCATCCCCTTACCAGGCAAATTACGGGAAGACTTTGGCAGCGTGGGCAAGATGTTGTATCACTACAAAGCTCATAGTGGTGGTTGTCAGTTAGAGAAACTCCCCAAGCTAAAACATGTTAGTTTTAAAATTATACTTTCAGCATATGTTATATTTTCAGCATGTATTGTATTCATTACTTATGTTTTTCATATTAAGATATGTTGTATTTACTTAAAAGTATTACCCACCCCGAGTTTTCATTTTAGCCATTTTACATATCGTACATTCCACGTACTGACACTTTTGGTGCTGTATTTTTTTATGATGCAGATTCAAGTATCCACATGACAACAAATATTCAGTATGTCAGCTTTCCAGAGGTAATGGGTGAGACCTCTTTGCTTTCAGAGCACTCTAGTCATTGTAGTTAATGTATTTTATTTTATAGTTAGGTTGTCGTGAGTCTTGTTGTGAAACCAATCATAATATAGTATAGGCTTCATGGACAGAGTTATTGAGTCAGTCTAGTCTTTTCATTCAGATATTTTAAGCATTATTACTGATGTATTAAGAGATGTTTTCAGATTTTGTATAAAGCATGATTGAGTCTCTTGAGTTTTACTATATATATTTTAAATGTTCATCTTGTAAAGCTTCTGCATGTATGTTAAAGTTTCCAGTCGAGTAAGCCAGCCGGGATAAGGGTTCGCTTGGGGACCAATAATGGTTTCTCGAGTGCCAGTCACGTCTAGGGTGTAGACTCAGCGCGTGACATTCTATGCTGGTTATAGTCAAGGAGGTTGATTGGGACGAAAGAAGTTTGAGTATTCTATTAGACTTACTTTGTTTTGTTAGTTGACTTGCTGGGTACCGCATTGTATTTGGTACTCACCCTTTGCTTCTACACTTGTGTAGGTTGTGAGCCTGGATAGTGAATAGTATTTTCCTTGATCCTCCAAGGCTTTCCAGGAGACATAGAGAGGTAGCTGTTGGCATCTGGCTGACTCTCTTGTTCCTATTTCTTCTGTGCTTGTTCTATTCGAGAAAAAGAATAGTTTGGACTGTATTTCTTTGATTTTCTGTGTTGCTAATGGCTTGTACATATGACAACCAATCCTTGGGTAGTATTTAAGTTTATGGAATTTTCAGCTTTAGTTATCTACTCTATTTATTTACTTTCACGTGTTATGTTTATTATCCCTTTAGGTTAAGGTTGACTTATTCTGGTGGGATTGAACAAGTGCCATCACGCACATTTTTGGGTCATGACAATTGGTATCAGAGCCCTAGGTTCATAAGCCAAGTCTAAATAGAGTCTTGAGGATCGGTATAGAGACGTCTGTACTTATCTTTGAAAGGCTATGAAGACTGTTAGGAAACTTCTTTTTATTCATTCTCTCTCATTGTGCGTAGTTATCTTCATTAATAATGAGTGTTGCCAATGTTCTTTCGACAGATGGCAAGAATTAGAGCTAGTACTACTACTGGTAGAGTTGAGGCTTCTCCCAAAATAATTGTTAAGGCCCCTGTTAGAGGTAGGGGAGGGGTCGAGCTAGAGGTTGTGCCCATAGAGTGGTGTCAATGAGAGGGTATGCCCGAGGAGCAGCACCGGTTAGAGGGTAGGATAGAGGGGCTTCTCCAGAGCCACAGATAGAGGTTAATGAGGATCGGGCCCTTCCAGAGCCCACAACTGCACCTTTACTTCACGATACCCTATTAAGGATGATGGGTATTCTTGAAAATCTCACTATGACTGTTACTGAGTATGAAGCCTATTTTTGTCAGTTATCTCGACATGCAGCTATGATTATAAATAAGGGGGAGAGAGTCCATAGATTTATGAGGGGTTTGAATTTCTCAATTAGATCCTATGTATTCAGAGCAGCTTGTGAGGGGGCTTCTTTTTAGTCTATTGTGAGCATAGTCAAAGAGATAGAGTTGTTGGTTTGAGAAGAGTTTGGAGACCCTAGAAGGGCTCGCACTATGAGTCAATTTTCTAGTACTTTATCACGAGGTAGGGGTTCTCATAGGAGTGGTGGATCTTTCAGGTGACATTGTCCTGTGCATGTGTCTATGCTAGCAGACGAGGGTGGACAGATGTCTTGAGGGTCCCCTAGTTCCACCTGTGGTAGTCATAGTAGTTCTTTTGGTGGACTACAGTCTTCTACACTGAGGTCTTGTTTTGGGTGTGGGGATCCAGGACATTTGATTTAACAATGTCCCTTTTAGACTCATTCGGGACCCCATCGTACTAATTCGGCAGCTCCAGTTAGAGATTCGGCTCCACTGGCCAGGGGTCAGTGCAGGGGTCAAAATACTAAACATGGAAGGACTCCAGATAGTGGCACTTTGATCCCGCGTGGTGGAGATCGAGGTGTGGCTCAGACCGGGGGTGGCAAAGGAGCTCAGTGCTATGTATTTCCTGGAAGACCTTAGGTAGAAACTTCAGATACAGTTAATACAAGTATTGTTCTAGTCTATTATCGGTCTGCATCTGTGTTATTTGATCCCAGGTCTAACTACTCTTATGTGTCTACATATGTTTCTTCTGGGTTTGATTTATTGTGTGATCGAATGTCTGTGCCTATGTATGTTTCTACACTAGTAGGTAAACCTTTTAGGAACAACAAAGATGTATCATAACCTGAGTCAGTATTACTGGTGGTGTGGCGTGAAAAACGAAATTTTATCGATCCTATCTTGTTTCTCTGGCTGGGTGTGATACTTGGGTAGATATAATTATTCTAGATATGGTAGACTTTGATGTTATCTTGGGGAATTAGCTTTCTCCTTATCATGTTATCCTTAATTGCTACGCAAAAGCTATAACTTTAGCCATGCCTGGTGTACCAAAGATTAAATGGAAGGGTGATAGTGGTTCTTATCCTAGTAAAGTTATCTCTTACATCCATGCCCAGAAATTAACTGATAGGGGTATTTGTCTTACTTGGCTTTCATTCGAGATACTAGTATTGAACCACCTTCTATAGAGTCCATTCTTGTGGTCCAGGAGTTTGTCGATGTGTTCCCCACTGACCTTCTGGGTGTTCCACCGGATAGTGATATTGACTTTCCTATTGACCTAGAGCCAGATACTAAGCCCATGTCCATTCCTCCATATGCTTCGAGCGTATGTGATTGATTTTAGTTCTCACTCTTCCAGGTATTCCACCTGATAGGGATATTGACTTTCCTATTGACCTAGAGTCAGGCACTGAGCCCATTTCCATTCCTCCATATAGAATGGCTCCAGCTGAGTTGAAGGAATTAAAGGAGAAACTTCAAGACTTATTGAGCAAGGCATTTATTCGTGCTAGTGTGTCACCTTGGGGTGCCCCAGTCTTGTTTGTGAAAAAAAAAAGATGGGCCTATAAGAATGTGTATTGATTACAGATAATTGAACAAGGTGACTATCAAGAACAAGTACCTTCTTCCCCGTATTGATGACTTATTCGATCATTTTCAGGGAGCATCTGTGTTCTCTAAGATTGACTTGAGGTCTGGTTATCATCAGGTAAGGATTAGGGAATTAGACATTCCTAAAATAGCTTTTCGAACTCATTATGGCCACTATGAATTTTTGATGATGTCTTTTGGGTTGACTAACACCCCTGCAGCATTAATAAAATTGATGAATAAGGTGTTCCTCCGTACTTAGATTCTTTTATTATAGTATTCATTGATGACATCTTAGTATATTCAAAGACTAAGGCCGAGCATGTCCATCACTTGAGAATAGTGCTACAGGGATTGAGAGAGGAAAAGATATATGCAAAATTCTCTAAGTGTGAGTTCTAACTTGATTTAGTGGTGTTCTTAGGGCATGTGGTGTCTAAAGAGGGGATTAAAGTAGATCGGGCCAAGGTTGAGGCAGTTAGAGGTTGGTCAAGGCCTACTTCAGCTACTGAGATTCGTAGTTTTGTGGGGTTAGTTAGGTATTATCGATAGTTTATTCAGGGTTTTTCTTCCACTACAGCCCCATTAACTAAATTAACTCAGAAGAATATAGCCTTCCATTGGTCTGATGAGTATGAGATAAGCTTCCAAAAGCTCAAGACCTTGTTGACTTCAGCTCCCATTTTGACGCTACCTGAGGCAGGTATGGACTTTACAGTGTATTGTGATGCTTTGAGAGTTGGTTTGGGTGGCGTGTTGATGCAAAAGGGAAAGTAATTACCTATGCTTCTAGACAGTTGAAGGCTCATGAGAAAAACTACCCTACTCATGACTTAGAGTTAGCGGTTGTAGTTTTTGTGCTTAAGTTATGGCGTCATTACTTATATGGTGTGCATTGTGAGCTCTTTACTGATCATAGAAGTCTTCAGTATATTTTTAGCTAAAAGGATCTGAACTTGAGGCAATGTAGGTGGATGGAGTTGCTAAAGGACTATGATTTGACCGTCTTATACCATCCAGGGAAGGCTAATGTAGTGGCCGATACCTTAAGTAGAAAAATTTCTAGCATGGGTAGTCTAGCCACCATTCAAGTTGAGAAGTGACCTTTTGCCAGAGACGTACAACGTCTAGCTAATGGCCTAGTTAGGTTAAAACTACCTGATGAATGTGGTATACTAGCTTCCATTGAGGCTCGTTCTTCATTGATGGACTAGATTCGCGAGTTTCAATTTAAGGATGAGAAGTTGTGCACTATTAGAGACAAAGTGACTAGGGGAGAGGCTAAAGAAGTGGTGCTTGATCCTGATTGTGTTTTGAGGATTGGAGGTTGAGTTTGTATGCCTAAGGTGAGTGATTTGATTAGACTAATTCTTGAGAAGGCTCATTGTACTCGTTATTCCATTCATCTAGGAACAACAAAGATGTATCATAACCTGAGTCAGTATTACTGGTGGTGTGGCGTGAAAAACGAAATTTCAAATTTTGTGTCCAAGTGTTTAGCTTGTCAGCAGGTTAAGTGTGAGCACCAACATCCTGGAGGTGAGTTTCAAAGGATACCCATTCCTATATGGAAGTGGGAGCGTATCACCATAGAAGTGGTTATGACTCAATCTGGGTAGTTGTGGATCGTCTAAATAAGTCTGCCATTTCATTCCTAATGCTAAGTATACAGCGGAGAAGTTGGTTGCGTTTTACATTGGTCAAATAGTTAGATTGCATGGTGTGCCTATTTCTATCATTTCTGACCGGGGGGGCAGTATTTACTTCATATTTTTGGAGGGCCTTGCAACGTGGACTAGGTACTAGCTGGATATGAGTTCAGCCTTTCACCCTCAGACAAATAGACAGTCCGAGCGGACTACTTAGGTGTTGAAGGATATGCTTCGAGCGTATGTGATTGATTTTGGTTCTCACTGGGATCAACACTTGCCCTTAGTAGAGTTTGCCTATAATAACAGTTATCGCTCTAGCATTCAAATGGCTCCATTCGAGGCTTTGTATGGTAGGCGGTGTAGGTCTTTGATTGGTTAGTTTAATTTCGCTAAGATGGACTCATTGGATGTAGACTTTCTCAGGGATACTGTAGAGAAGGTCCATATGATTCAAGGTAGGTTGTTGGCCGCTCAGAGTCAGCAAAAGCATTATGCAGATAGGAGGGTTCGAGCCCTAGAGTTTATGTAGGTGATCATGTTTGGCGTAAGGTGTCACCTATCAAGGGTGTTATGCGGTTCGGTAAGATTAGTCCTCGATTTATTAGCCCATTTGAGATCTTGGAGCGAGTTGGAGAGGTGGACTATAGACTAGCCTTACTACTTAACTTATCATCTGTGCATCCTGTGCTTCATATCTCCATGCTCCGAAAGTATTTACTCGATGAATCTCACATACTTTCATTTGATTCGATCGCGTTGAACCCAGACTTGTCATTTGAAGAAAAGCCTATAGCTATTTTAGATAGACAGATTCGCAAGCTTAGAAACAAAGAGATAGCTTCCGTGAAGGTGCAATGGAAGAATCGTCCAGTTAGAGAGGCGACTTCGAAGATGGAGTCCGATATGCGTGCTAGATATCCTCATCTTTTCAAAACTTCAGGTACTTTATCTTACTATATGTTCAAGGACGAACATGATTTTTAGTGGTGGATAATGTAATGACCCGTTTGACTATTTTGGAGAATTGGTCCTATTATTTTCTTAAAAATATCCTTCTCGTAAATTTTAGTAGGTATTTCGGACTACCCAATAACACAGACTACGTGTTATTTTATGTGTTTGTTAAGCTCGTTGATTGTGACTTTAAAAACAAATCTGGAGGGGGACAATAGTTAGTGGGAAGTAAATTAAAATAGTGAATTAATTGGTAGACTTAGTAGTGAATTATTATATTAATAATTTGATAGGTGGCAGATGGGAAATGGCATTGTTTATATAGTGGACATTGTATTAGCATTGACAATTGTTTATATATATAATGGGTAATGCTGGCAGAAGCATTTCCATACATTTCATGAAAATGACAATTATATATGTGTAGTGGGGAATTATTTAAATAAAGTGGCAGTAGCATTTCTAAAAGTGGCAATTATTTACATATAGTGGACAATTGTTTATATAAAGTTGACACCATATATAATTATTTATTTTATCTTGTAATAATGATGTCCCATTAGGGGATTATATTATTGGAAAAATGGTTCTATAAAAAGGGGTTGCTACCCCAATTGTTGAAAACACAAGCAGAAAGAAAGAAGAGGCGCAGGTCAAGAAAATAATAGAGACAACAGTGTACAGGTCTTCTACCTATACTTTCAATATATTAACATAATGATTATATACCGTTATAGGCAACATAGTGTAAGTTGGTGTCATATATTCAATGACTAAGTGACAATATAACTATTTTTGCAGTTTAAGTGTTATCCCGAAAAATGTCCGACTCTCTCGAGAAGTGAGATTCGATGCTCAATTGATTTAAGCACGAACCAAATTCCCGAATATTCAAAAAAAATAGACCTAATACTCAATTAATTTAAGTACAGATCGAATTCCCAAAAATTGAAAGAATAGAGAGTCGCCACCTAATTTTAAGGAGAATTAGGAAACCAATAAAACAAATATTTTAAAAAGACTCAACAGACAAAATCCTTTTAAAATACCAAGAGACGGGTACGGGCTCAATTTCCATTTTTGAGAAGAACTTAATCACTCAAAATGGCCGCTAACGTGCGGTCGACCGACGATTAGGGAGTTTGACTAACTTTGAAAATGTTTGGTTGACTTTGATTAAAAAAATTGAGTTGTTTTAAAAGAGTTTGACTAAGTCAAAAGATTAATTAAGTTTGAGAAAATTAGCTAACTTTGAAAGAAATTTGACTAGGCTTGAAAGGGTTTGCTAATTTTGAAAGAATTGGCTAATTTTGAAAAGATTAAATAATTTTAAAAGAATTGACTACATTTTGAAAGAATTGATTAAATTTAAAAATGTTGACTAATTTGAGGAATTGATAAAAAAGATTTTGCCGGAAAGATTAACAAAAATGATAGACTTGTCGGGGAAATTAATTAGATTAAAAATAAAACAAAAAGGGTTAGTATTCAAATAAAATACAAATAAAAGACATAAAATAAAGTAAAAAAAGAGAGTTAAGAGTTTCTGACCATTTAGTCCACTTCTTCGCTACGACTCTTTTGAGCTTATCCCATTAGCTTTTAGCCTCCATTCCCGTGTATCAGCTTTCATTCCTGCAACCAGCTCCCCTCTTTCCACTAGCCTCTCAACGGCTCCAGATGTAAAGATGGAGTCCGAAAGGACTCAAATAGGGTGCGCACAAAGAAAAGAAACACATTAGAAACCAAACATATTGTCCAACATAGCCTAAAAGAAAATATTCTAAAGCATTAATGACAACAAGATAATTGTAAAACAGTGGCATCCTTGAAATGAATAATGAGTAATCAACTAAGGATACCACTATATTAAGAAACTTCCATGCCAAAACAAACAATAGAATATGAAGGAGAGAAAAATCAAAGACACAAACAACCAGCCATTGGACATTTAGAATGAAATAGGGATAAAGACAAAACATATAAAACTTCATGAAATAAACACACAACATGGAGACTTCAACCTTAACTAGAAAACAAAGAGATATGATT
>DF362534.1:0-10842 GCA_000787875.1 Solanum virginianum | reverse complement strand
TTTAAAACTTAACTTATTTAAGAGAAAACTAATTTTTTTAAAAAAAATAAGAAAACAGAGTTGTCACTTAATTTTTTAAAAAAATTAAAAAAATTTAAAATAATTTTAAGACCCTAATAGAAAAAAGTCCTAAAATTACAGAGAAATGAGTAAAGGTTCTTATTACTATTTTAAGAAGGTAGAGAAATGAGTATAGGTTCTTATTACTATTTTAAGAAGGTATTAGCACCTAAAATAGTTGCTAACACGCGGTTATCCGACGATTTGAAAATTATTTGACTAACTTTTGAAAAGATCAATGTTTAAAATAAAACTTAGAAAAATTTAAGTAAGCACTTTCACAAACATATTTTAAGTATTGAAAAGATTTAGAAATGTATTCTTCGAATTAAAAATCACAAAATCAAATTTTTGACTAACACAAATGGTTTGACTTTTGGGGACTTTAATTAGATTGAAACTACACAACAAAGATAATATAGAGTTAACAAATAAAATTAACACGAGAGTATAAATTTAGCAAGAAATAAAACAAAGTTATTGGGCTTGGCAGACTCAATTTCAACTTGTCTTAATTCTAAAATAAATTTGGGTCTGCCTGACCCTTATAAATCCTGACCAGCTGCTACTAACTTTGGGCCTGCTTCAGCCTATTTTTGGGCCCTGAGAATGCTGCAATTGGGTTCTGAACCACTTTTTTTGCTTGTATCACGTTAAGATATATACATTGTATATCGATGTATATATCATATTTATACGATATATCAACCTGTATTCCAATCACTTTAAACTATCATTGCCCAAGATTTGAATTTTTCTCCCATTTTTGTATATCATGATACTGTATACACGATGTATATCAGGGTATACAGGAACGTTTTAGCCCCAAAAAACTTGTAACACAACTTCTCTATTACGCGAAATAACCCGAAACCGACCCTAGATGCAAAGACGGAGTCCAACATGGACTTGGATTGACATCAGCATAACATAAAAAGAACACAAATTAATATTGGGTCATTATTTCTGGTAATTGATATCAACAATAGTCAAGAAACAAGGTTGCAAGCATAATTTTCAGTAATTATTATCTACAACAGTCAAGAAACAAGAGGGATAAGTGTTAAAAAAATTCAACAAACAAGATTCATATAACTCAATAATACTCAAGCTATATCTTTGCTAAGCATATTTTTCAGTGATAAACAAGAGAATGGGAGAATTTGAAGTCAACTAAACACAACAAGAATCGAACAAAAATGCTAACGAAACATTGTCTAATGACTGGAGCATGACTATATACCTTTAGGGAAAAACATCTTAATGAACAATTACAATATCAACCCATCAAAGCACAACAATTTCAGCTAAGGTAGGATTAACACTTATATCCGAACAGAACTTGTCACACTGAAGGCAGTGACACTCCAATTTATCAGCTAAGGTAGGATTAACACTTATATCCGAACAAAACGTAGAGGAACAAGACTAAACGTATTACCTTTTGGGGGGCAGCGAACAGAACAAGATAAGTTGGAAAAACGATTTCCTACCATGAGCTTGACAAAATAGAAGAATGAAACTCAGTTTTTTATTTGTTAATCTGAGTTCTGGAACTAGGCAAAAGAAAAAAAAATTGGAGGAAGCTGACCAAAAATTATCTTCCTTTTTACAGATTCAAGAGGGGGTATTTATATCAAAAATTAGGGTCAAAAATTGGGAAAAAACTTGAATTTGAAATTTGAACGTTGGTGCCTTCTTTGAGCCGTTGGAGATTTTCTTTTTGTTGGAGAAAGAAGAAAGATCATGGAGGAGCTTATGTCTCCTCTGCTTTTTTCAAGAAAGGAGAAGGTTGGTGAGAAAGAAAGTGGAAAATAAGGAATATATGGTCCCAAGTTAAGGAAAAGAAAAATTAAAGAAAAGTTAAAGAAAAAAAGAAAAGTAAAAAGGAAAAAGGAAGGGGACATGTGGGGTCAAGCACGAGTTTGAATTTAAATACACGATTAGTTAAATTAGATCAATTAATGAGCTTTTTGAAATATCAAAGTAAAATAATTAGTTTTAAAATAATTTATAATAAAATCAAGATAATTAACGAGAGATAAAATCTTTCTTTTAGAATGATTTTTGAATAAAATAAAATAAAATATTAAAATATATATTTTCCAAGATAATTATTTCAAATTGTTGAAAAAATTAATTAAGCTCAATAATTAATTTATATTGTGAAAGGTCAAAATTGAGTGTCAACAGCTGCCCCTCGTTTGGCTTGGATCGATGAAAGAGACCCGAGACAAAGGAAGTTGTCGAATCCAATTTTGTCCGTCACTTATTCATATTATTGAAAAAGGTTAATGGTCTGAGAAATTATGACCAAACCCTGGCATTGGATTTCCTGCATATCTCAGGTTACATGAGAATCAGGCCCTTTGTAGTTCATGACACTTGATTTATTGCACGATTATGAAAGAATTCAAAAGCTATTTAGGAGTCGAATTATGGAGAGACCGAAAAACTCGGGAGTAGAATTAGGGGAGGTTGGATTACAGTCAAGTTTTCAACATCGAGCTCGCCTGCATATCTTAGACATAAGAATTAGACTGCTTGTAGTTTGACTCAATCGATTGAAAAGGATATCTCTTATGCTAAGATAACTTTTGATTCGGGAAGAGTGACAAATAGATTGAGAATGAAAAAGAGGCTTTGCAACCTCTTAGTCATGAATTTGGTGCACTTCACACTCATAAGTAAGAACTTACATGGACATAATTACCAAAACTCTTGGTGTATTGGCACTCAGACTGGAAAGATTGCTTCCGGTGAGAGTTGAAATCATCTGGATGCGAAAATAAAACCGATGAATTCAAAGAAATACCCACATGTCCTTTGACAGGGGTGTAGTTGGATTGTAGTGGAAGTCGCTCATCAGCTCGTGCCCAAAGAGTTTGACAATCCTTTGTGGATTATGTCCTAGTTCGCTGCTAAGAAAAAGTTTCACGTTGTGTTGCATCCTACTTGATGACGTCCATACCTGTGGTTTGTTTGAGAATTCATTCTCTTGGATGCTCTCGATAAAGACTGAGATAAAACTTGTTAGTAGTAAATGAAATATAAATATAATTTGTGCAAACCTAGTTTAGCATGTCATACTGAAGGAGATGACGATCCAATAATAGATTAACGTGTCACGCTGAAGGAGGTGATGATCCAATAATACGTTTAATGTATCATGTTGAAGGAGGTGACAGTCCAATAATAAGTTGCATGTCATTTTAAAGAAGATGATGATCCAATAATAAATGTGTCACACTGAAGGTAGTGACGCTCCAATAATGTAATATGTCACACTAAAGGCAGTGACGCTCCAATTTGTCATGTTGAAGGCGAGTGACTCTCCAAAAATAGATTAGCTTGTCACACTGAAGGCAGTGACACTCCAATTTATCACGTTGAAGGTGAGTGACTCTCCAAAATAAATAACTTGTCACACTAAATGCAGTGATGCTCAATTTGTCACGTTGAAGGCGAAAGACCCAAAATTTGAGTTGATATGCCCACTCCAATTTATCACGTTGAAGGTGAGTGACTCTCCAAAATAAATAACTTGTCACACTAAATGCAGTGATGCTCAATTTGTCACGTTGAAGGCGAGTGACTCTCCAAAACAAATTAACTTGTCACACTGAAGGCAGTAACACTCCAATTTGTCACATTGAAGGCGAGTGACTCTCCAAAATAAATTAACTTGTCACACTGAAGGAAGTGACTCTCTAATTTGTCACATTGAAGGCGAGTGACTCTCCAAAATAAATTAACTTGTCACACTGAAGGAAGTGACGCTCTAATTTGTCACATTGAAGGCGAGTGACTCTCCAAAATAAATTAATTTGTCACTCTAAAGGCAGTGACGCTCCAATTTATCACGTTGAAGGCGAGTGACTCTCCAACATAAATTAACTTGTCATACTGAAGGCAG
Source organism: Solanum virginianum (assembly GCA_000787875.1). NCBI lineage: Eukaryota > Viridiplantae > Streptophyta > Magnoliopsida > Solanales > Solanaceae > Solanum > Solanum virginianum. The sequence continues at coordinate 6,866 of DF362534.1, read as the reverse complement.
TGACGCGCAATTTGTCACGTTGAAGGTGAGCGACTCTCCAAAACAAATTAACTTGTTCTCCAATTTGTCACGTTGAAGGCGAATGACTCTCCAAAATAAATTAACTTGTCATACTGAAGGCAGTGACGCTCCAATTTGTCATGTTGAAGGCGAGTGACTCTCCAAAATAAATTAACTTGTCATACTGAAGGCAGTGACGCTCCAATTTGTCATGTTGAAGGCGAGTGACTCTCCAAAATAAATTAACTTGTCATACTGAAGACAGCGACACTATTAACTTGTCACATTGAAGGCATTGATGCTCCAATTTGTCACGTTGAAATTACTCCAAAATAGATTAACTTGTCACATTGAAGGTAGTGACACTCCAATTTGTCATGTTGAAGGCGAGAGACTCTCCAAAATAAATTAACTTGTCACACTAAAGGCAGTGACACTCCAATTTATCACGTTAAAGGCGAGTGACTCTCCAAAGTAAATTAACTTGTCACACTAAGGCAGCTTATCATACTGAGGGCAGTAATGCTCCAATTTGTCACGTTGAAGGTGAGTGACTCTCCAAAATAAATTAACTCATCGTATTAAAGGCAGTGATGCTCCAATTTGTCTCATTGAAGGCGAGTCTCTCCAAAACTTGTCACACTGAAGGCAGTGGCACTCCAATTTAAAAAGAGAATAAGTTGAAAGATGAAAATTGTCCCACTTGTATTGGTCTGGGTGAAATCTTGTGATCTTGGCCATTGTGCCAGGTTATCTTATCTGTAATATTAAGAAAATGTGTTATAAATTATAATAGAATAATAAGAAGAAATTTAGGAAATGAATAGAGTAGTGAGTAAAAGTAGAAGTCATCTGAATCTTGACAGGGCCACTGTGGAACCAATGATGCCTTGTGATTTTAGTTCCTGCATCCAAAGAAAAATGCTTAGTTTTGAGAGACTGGTCCATTTTGGTTTTGCCTCGCCATCTTGATGTTTGTCCACCATCTGATTTGCATGCTGGATTCATCTTGAAGTGCAAGTTTGATGGAATTTTTTAGGGTCTTCCTCAAAACTTCTACCCCAGTTTAGAATACAAAAGGAGTCTTAACTTTCCTGTAATTTCTAATTGATTTTTTGAGGTTCCCTCTAAAAATCTGCCCCAGTTGCAATTTTAATATCATTCTAATTCTGGCTTGTTGGAGAAAGTCTTCTTTTAAGAAATTTTGAGATCCTCTCAAAATTGTGCCCTAGTTTTCATTGTAAAGAGGAATAAAAATCTTACAAGGAATATGATCGAGCCGGTGTGGCACCTACGTATCCCGCTGAAACAGGAATCAGGTCAAACATAGTTCCAATCATAAAAACAAATTGAGATTTTTTAGATAACGTGACCGAAGCCAATGAAGGCCACCTAAGTATTCCACTAGGGAAATCAGGCCGAACGTAGTTCATAAGAAATAATGAGTCTGTAGAAATCTTCTTAAGATCGCGTAAAAATATGAATGTTTTGTCAGGAATATTTAATATTGTTTTTTTTTATGAAATCAACAAGTTTGATTACCTACATAAATCAATCTCTCTTCTGCAAAGAAAAAAAAAACCCAACAGGTGAAAGAGTAGTCCATTAATCATAATAATGTTAGTCCATTAATCATAATAATCAATCAAAGTAACAAATAATATTTGTTTTGCCGGAACAGATTAATCCAAAATTCGAAGAATATGAGGTTTTATAGGAATGATCAAAATGGATAAAAATTGATCATTTACTGGACTGAAATGAAAAATATTCACAAGCTGGCCTTTTGAGAGGTTTAACTGAGAATAATGATGTCCGAAAAAATTTGATTTGAAACTGATGGAGTGTGTGGTAATTCCAACTTATTTTGAGATGAAAAATTATTTTTGAGGATAACAATGCCAACATGAATTTGAATGATGACCGAAATGAAACATAAGGAGTTATTTTAGGCATTTTTGATAATGAACTTAAAAACATTTTAAAAAGACCCAAAATTTGAGTTGATATGCCCAATATGTTCTAAGACTTTGGAATGGAATAATGGACCAATCATGTTTGAAGCAAAACGTATATATTTAAATTCAATCAAAGTAACAAATAACATTTGTTTTTCCTGAACAGATTAATCCAAAATTCGAAGAATAGAAGGTTTTATAGGAATGACCAAAATGGACAAAAATTTATCATTTACTAGACTGAAATGAAAAATGTTCACAAGATGGCCTTTTGAGAGGTTTAACTGAGAATAATGATGTCCGAAGAATTTGATTTGAAACTAATGAAGTGTTTGATAATTTCGGCTTATTTTGAGATGAAAAATTATTTTTGAGGATAACAATGCCAACATTAATTTGAGTGATGACTGAATTGAAACATAAGGAGTTATTTTAGCCAGTTTTGATAATGAACTTAAAACATTTTAAAATGACCCAAAATTTGAGTTTATATGCCCAATATGTTCTAAAACTTTGGAATGGAATAATGGACCAATCATGTTTGAAGCAAAACGTATATATTTAAATATATAAACACAAATAAAGAAAATTATATAGCATTTAACACATAAATATGATCATCCATTTGCGCCGAAGGCCACTTTGGATTCAAGGTGGTCTTTCTAATAGGCCTAACACGCCTTATGTGTTTGGGTCGACCTAGACAAATGTTTAGAAGTAGGGATTTGGTTTAGCTCTATTTTATATTTTTTAATATTTGGCTTACTAGACAATAGGTTCCTAAGCGGACAACTCGAGTGAGGAGGTTACACAGCCACATGAAAAAAGATCCGGATACTTCACGTATATGCCAACTCTCCCAAATTTTGGATTTTTTTTTTAAAGAAGTTTGCTGATGCGCAAAGCACACCTCACGTGTATGTGTGATAGTATCAAGTTTTCAGAATTGGAGGAAGTATGAGCGAAATGACAACTTATATTCGAATTAAACAGATAAAGCAAATAATAAAATTAAAATTACTAAATATTACAAACCGAATAGTTAGTCAAACAACCTAATTTAATGCTTAGAACCTAATTAAGTCCCCAGTGGAGTCGTCATTTCTATTAATCGTGAAAAATGACTTTTTTTAAGGAAAAAAATCAGTTTAAAACTTAACTAATTTAAGAGAAAACAATTTTTTTAAAAAATAAAAAGTATTGAAAAAATTTAAAAATGTATTCTTCGAATTAAAAATCACAAAATTAATTATTTGACTAACACAAAAGGTTTGACTTTTGGGGACTTTAATTAGATTGAAACTACACAACAAAGATAATATAGGGTTAACAAATAAAATTAACACGAGAGTTTAAATTTAGCAAGAAATAAAACAAAGTTATTGGGCTTGGCAAACTCAATTTCAACTTGTCTTAATTCTAAAATAAATTTGAGTTTGTCTGACCCTTATAAATCCTAATCAGCTGCTACTAACTTTGGGCCTACTTCAGCCCATTTTTGGGCCCTGAGAATGCTGCAATTGGGTTCTGAACCACTTTTTCTGTCTGTATCACGTTAAGATATATACATTGTATATCGATGTATACTATATTTATACGATATATCAACCTGTAAATTTGACATTCCAATCACTTCGAACTATCATGCCCAAGATTTGAATTTTTCTCCCATTTTTGTATATCATGATACTGTATACACGATGTATATCAGGGTATACAGGAACGTTTTAGTCCCAAAAAACTTGTAACACAACTTTTCTATTACGCGAAATGACCCGAGACCGACACTAGATGCGGGGACGGAGTCCAACATGGACTCGGATTGTCCAACATGTTACAGTCAAGAAACAAGGCAACAAGCATAATTTTCAGTAATTATTATCTACAATAGTCAAAAAACAAGGGGGATAAGTGTTAAAAACTTCATGTTAATGATGTGGCATCGCAGGATTGGATATAAAATACATGTTATCGAGGTTGTATGTCACACGTTTTTATTTTAAGTCATACAATATGTTGTGGGAGTCATTTTGCTTTTTGCTTTGCCTGGTTCTTCCCTTCAAGTTTACTATCTCTTCTTTTATTATGGAAAATATTATCTTGGGTAGTTAATATTTACTAGTTTGGCATGCATAAAAGCTTTAAATTTAGTCTTCTTGTTCATGTTTGCAATTTAACTTCAATGTGTCATAGTAGTTGTAGTCTTATCATGAAAAATGAGATGTTTATTTGTTTGTCTTTGGTTTAATTTTGGAGCCTACTATTGTCAAACAGAGTTATCATTTGCTAAGTCCTTTAATTGAAAGTCGTTCTCTTTTTACTTTTGGTTGTCAAAAAGGATTTTCATTTTACAATTTTTTTTTTATAATAGTAATTTTGAGGGTGCAATTATTCCTGCTAATCAGTAATTATTTGGCCTGCAAATATATCAAATTATGTAACTACACTCTTAACTTCGATGACCATATGACTTTTCAAACAAATCTTAGTAAGTTCTAAGTATTAATACTAGTATATCACTATATATCACACTGAGAGTATTATTTTAAATTAGCAGATTAAAATTATTCAGAATAATTATTTATTACTCCGTTGTACAAGTTTAATTTGGTAATTAAGTGTAAGAACACTAGTCTATTTTGGAATTTTGCACCCCAAAATAATACTTAAGCAGCTCTTTTTTTTAAAAAAAATAAAAAAAAATCAACTTTTTTTTCTGATATTACAAAGTGTGAGTATAGGTTCAAATCAACATATATGCTTAGGGTAAATAACAATTAAATTGGGGGAGGTTTTTTCTTTTGACTGAGCACTTAAGCAAGCAACTTGTATGTTGTTACATTTTATTTATAAGATCACCAGCATAAAGATAATGCTGGTGTGTTATTGTGAACTTGAGTTTACAGAATAAGCAGAGTACTCATGCTGTCTTTTGAATGGAAGCAAAGCAACTTGTATTTTGACGGACTGAATACAATTCAGTGTAATTCCTTAAGTGAGGTGTAGTTTTTGACGGAGGCAAAGTGAACTGTAAATTTAAGAAATTAGTGGTGTTTTGCACTAGATGGGTTGAGGATGGAATGGTTCTATCAATTATTACATGTTCAATACTCATCTCAAGACTTCAATACTTTGTTGGATGCTATATCTTCCTGTTTGTGAAATTGGTGTTAAGTTAGTTTCTCTAATGTACATTGCTCCTCGAAATATGTGAGGAGAAGGTATTGTGGTTAATGGAGGAATTTGACTAATTTAAATGTGTTAGCAAATCTGTTAGCTTGAAATCAAGTGTGCCTCATTGTGTAATTTAGTTGCTTTCCTGCTCCGTCAAAATTTCATTTTTAAAATCACTACTTTTCTCCGTTGCAGCCCTGCTAACAAGTAAGACTGAATAAAAATGTAAGTTTTCAATATCTTTTTTACCTTTTTCTAGTGTTCAAGTGACAAGTGCATTCATATTGATATATGAAGTGAGTAAAAATATTAGGTACTGATATTTTTATAGCACTTGGCTTCAGACTTTGAATTTCTCATTCAATAAGTAAAATGCGGATATATTTTTTCATCATTTACGGTTCTACTTTCTATTTATTCTATTCTTCCAAGTTTATCAATAGTGATTCTGTCTGTGTTGCTCAATGTTTGCACTCGAGCAGAGTCTTACAACATGGATAGAGGTGAACAAAATCAAATTGAAAATCGAATCGAATCGAGAAACAAATCCGACTAGTGGTTTGATTTGATTTGATTTGGTATTGACGAAAAAAACTCAACTATATTTGGGTTGGTTTGATTTTGATTCTGAAAAATTAATTCGAGGCCAAATCAACCTGACATCATATATATATATATATATATATATATATAGATCTATTATACTATGTATAAAAATGAATTTGCATGCAATATAAATGTATTATTGGTGTAGTATTGTAGCAAAAGATTCAATTTATTTGCCACAAAAATTCAGACTTGGTGGTTAATTCTATAATTAATCTCATGGCAATATTACTCATATTTAGTTATGAATTAAAAATATTCATAGCTATAACTTAACGTATTTGCCACAAAAATTTGCACTTGGTGGCTAGTTCTATAATTAATCTCGTGGCAATAGTACTCATATTTAGTTATGAATTAATTTTCATAGGTATAGCTTAACATATTTGCCACAAATATTTAGACTTGGTGGCTAGTTCTATAATTAATCTCATGGCAACAGTACTCATATTTAGTTATGAATTAAACAATTTTATAGCTATAACTTAATGTATTTGCCATAAATATTCTCATATTGTAGCTAAAAATTCATACCTTTAGCCATGAAATATATATCATTGTAGCTCCAAATACGCTCTCTTCTCTCTCCTAAGCTCCAAATACCTTTAGCCATCTTCTCTCTCCTCCTAAGCTCCAAATACGCTCTCTTCTCTCTCCTAAGCTCTCAGCCTGCAGTACCTCTCTCCGGCAAGGGTTCGCACTCTTGGCCGGACTCTTGGCTTTCTCCGGCGAACCCTTGCCGGATCAGAGTTCCAGGAGTGTTCGTCATTCCTTGTCACCCTTGTAGTCTTCTCCTTCGTCTTCTACTTTCGTCGTCGTCTGTGTCGTCATCTTCTCGGTCGTTCGTCAGCGTCGTCGTCGTCGGCGTCCGTGTCCTGTGTCGCTGTCGTAGTTTGCGTCTGAGTCTAGCATCGTCGTCTTTCTCGTCGTCGTTGCCTGTTCGTCGTCGTCGTCAGTGTCACCGCCGTCTGCGTCGTTACTGGTTGTCGTCAATTGTGTTATCATCGGCTTTGCCACCGTCGTCGGGGTATTGTCTTAGTCTGGGTCTGTGTAGGTAGTTGTTTCACCCACTGCGTCGTCTTCCGCATCGTCGTAGTCTGGTCGTCGTCGTCGTTGTATCCCGCGTCG
>DF362535.1:43754-58801 GCA_000787875.1 Solanum virginianum | reverse complement strand
AAAGGAAGACACCTGTGTGTTGAAGTTCACCTATCTTCTATATCAGAATTATACCTTTCCCTTATCATGTTTCCATTTTTTCTTTTCTGTTTGGAATTGGCTTTGTCTTGCCTTTTTATCTTAACATGCCTTTTACAGTATCTGTCTTTTTGTTTCTGTGAGGAATAATAAGACGAGGAAAGAGCTGAGTGAAAACTTAGCTTGATTATTCCCTCGACCTATAGGGTTTAAATACTGCACGTGAACTAAAATAGGAAAGAATCAATTTGACTAGTAATGTGGAATGGTAAATTTGGTTATTGTTTTGGTTTTCATGTAATGTATTGTGATTTTGAACTTAGTTTTGAAAGAATAGAATTTTGTAAACATGGTGAAACACAAGTCTGGTGTCGTGTTATCATATTTGGACAACATGGCATTAGTCCAATGTTAATTCCAAAGTTTCTAGTGTGTAAGAGTGCGACCACACCGACTCCTAACATGGTAAATTATCTTCAATTCAAGGGAGAAAGAAAAGATAGAAGAACAACTCCATTAGCCACCCCTCTTATCAGAAGTTCTTTTTTCTCATATTCGAGTTTGTATTGAAATAAAATGGCCGAAATCTCCTAGTGTTTAGTTTGGTATGAGGTGTAGTTGACGGATTAATTGATTTGTCATGAAGAAAATTACTTTTCGTTGGTTGTCTTCACTTGGATTTTGGAGTGTACTTGGGTATGAAATTGAACCCATGATTGTTCAATCATACTAGAGAGATTTTAGCTTCCAAGGTTTTGGTTCAGAAGTAAGGATGCAACTCAGAATATGTGGGTAGGACACATGTGACAAAGCTCAAATATGCTGGTTACAAAAGTTTGATGATTAAGTGAGGCAGGTCCATACTTTCTCACCTTTCGAACTCGTGCGTCAACTAGGTTTGGCTAGCTAACTCACAAGAGATTTCTAGGCTTATACTACAGTGTGTACTGTGAGATTTGAGATTCATATTTGCTTCTATGAATGCCCAGGTTATCATATATAGTGTCTCTGTCCATGTATTGTGTGAAGTTGCTTAAAATGAGGTTATATTTAGTTGTACTTGAGTGAAGAAAATACAAGAACTCAAATTAGAAAAGTTCGTTTGGTGCACAAATATCAGGTTATTCTTAAGGTATGTCATAATTTTGATTGAGCTACTAGGAACAATAAGATGGTTTGTGTGCTACAAATAAGAGAATTCCTTAGCCTTAAAGCATCTTGGAGTAAATGAGAGTCTAATTTTGAGAATATTCAGAGGCTGGGATTATTTCATGGATTGTCAAAGATGTGACGCTTGGGTAGTAGTTCGGCAAAAAGAGACACAGAAAATTCCTTTGGTGCTCATATGGACAATATTATGGAGTGGAACTGAAGTGCTTTTGAAGATAGAAAATTACCTTGTAGAAATAATGAAACTTTATGGTTCCTTTACACTTTGAAGCAGATGATATGTTCCAATCAGTGTCTACGAATATGCTTTTAGTGGAGAATAATGTTTGTGTACACTGGTTTATGTCTTGTATGTGGGATTTCCTCATCGAATCAATGAACTATTTGCTTCATAAAAAGAAAATATTGCTATGCACACCATTGATTAACCTGCTTAAATTCTATATTCTATTGACTTAACTATAAAACCAACAAAGTAGACAAAACAGCATCGAGAAAGCCATGAAAGACAAAGAAAAAATGACCTAATATCAAAAAGAAAATAGAAGAAAAAGCTTGGCTGAATCTATACTTTCTTGGCTTTTGCCGAATTTTGTGAAAAAGACTTAGGCTACTCCCTTCTTTTGATTTATGCCGAATTAGCTTCTACATTTAGCATTTCTCATCAGCTCCCTTTAAATGTGATTAAATGACAATGATGTCAATCTTATGGTTTAGGTATGGTATCCTTTGTCAAAAACACTTGCTGAAAAAGAAGCTTGGAAATTTGCCGAGGAAAAAGATTTGGATATTGTTGTGGTGAATCCAGGAACTGTAATGGGCCCTATTATCCCACCAACCCTTAATGCCAGCATGCTAATGATTCTTCGTCTTCTTCAAGGTAACATTGAGTAATGAGCTCCATTTAGCTCTAGGATTGGGGTAGATAGTTGTTACTTTTTTTCCTCAATTTGAATTCGTATTAAAAGTATCAGGCGTCATTTGTATAGAGGGTCATACCAAACGACTCCTCAGTTCATTAAGTAGTACTGCCACCTTGTGAGACCTGCTGAAGCTTTTCCCCTCAGAATCATATTTTCTAAAGCTTTTCAAATATCCTCTGATGGATATTCAGTTTTGAATCTTTGGTGCTGGTGTCCTCAACATGTCTTGTCACTTTGTTTTTTTCACTCAGGCTGCACCGATACATATCAAGATTTCTTTATGGGATTAGTCCATGTCAAGGATATAGCATTAGCTCATATTCTTGTTTATGAAAACAAATCAGCAAAAGGAAGACACCTGTGTGTTGAAGCCATAACTCACTATGGTGATTTCGCGGCTAAGGTTGCAGAGCTTTACCCTGAATACAACATTCCTAGGTAATACTCTTTTAATCCTGCTCTGTATACTTAAGCAGTGAGTAATTATATTTTCCCAGAGGTGCACTGTTCCCTCTTCATTACCCTGGCAAGAAATTTTAAAAATCTCTTTGGTTAACTAGTCTTTCTGTTTTCAAATGATCCATCATAATTGAACTACTTCCTAATTCTTAATTTGTTCTTTCTCATTCCACGCGTTTGTTTCATGAAGTATATATATAATTTCTTCTCATCAAGACTGGGGATCTCCCTTATTAGAGTTTGAACAACATGTGTCCTTGATCTTCTTGTTCCTGCTTCTTCTCTTTCACATTATTATTTCTATATTTGACGATTGCAGATACTCTTTTATCGTTAATAGTAGTTATTCTCTCCAGGTTGCCGAAAGATACTCAACCTGGACTATTAAGGGCCAAGGATGGAGCTAAGAAGATGATGGATTTGGGACTGCAGTTTATTGAAATGGACCAAATAATTAGGGACTCTGTTGACAGCTTGAAGATGAAGGGATTTATTTCTTAAAAATGTCTATACTAGTTCTAAGTAGGGGTGGAACCCATTTTATCCATAGATCACTCATGTTTTTTAGATATATAAATATGAGTTGATCTATTTTAAGAGTTGATGCAAATATAGTTAAAATGAATAAAATATGAGTATTTATATAGATTCGAAGATCCTCCAACTCATAATAAAAAATAATTAATTGCTATAAATTGTTTTGTGTGCATGATTATTTTTTTATGTTTCTTAAAAAGATTTGAAGCAGGGAGGGGGGAGGGAATTAACGATTTTTTATTTTTTATTGGAGTGGGCATAAGTACCGAAAAATTAAAAAATTGAACTAAATCAAACTAATTCGGTTTTTTAGTTTGGTGTCGGGGTGGGGGACAAAATTTTTTTTTATTTCTTTTTACTGGGGCGTGCATAAATACCGGAAAATCAAATCAAATTAAACTAATTTGGTTTTTCAGTTCGGTGTGGGGTGGGGGGCAAAAAATTTTTTTTTTATTGGGGTGGGCATAAATACCGAAAAATCAAAAAATCGAACCAAACTAAACTAATTCGATTTTTCGGGTGGGAAGGGGGGAGGGGGGAGGGGGCAAAAAAAATTATCTTTTTTTAAAAGTTTTTATTGGGATTGGCACAAATACGAAAAATTGAAAAAATCGAACCAAACCGAACCAAACTAATTCAATTTTTCGATTCGTTGTCGGGGTGGGGGTGAAAAAATTATCTCTTTTTTTAATTTTTTATTAAGATGGGCATAAATACCAAAAAATTGAACCAAACCAAACTAATTCGATTTTTTAGTACAGTGTCGAGTTGGGAGGGGGGGCAAAAATTTGGGGAGGACATAAATACTAGAAAATCGAAAAATCGAACCAAACCAAATTGGTGTCGGTGGGGCGAGGAGGGCAAAAAAAAATTAACTTTTTTAATTTTTTTATTGGGTGGAAATAAATACCGGAAAATCGAAAAATTGAACCAAACCAAATTGAACCAAACCAAACTAATTCAATTTTTTTTGTTCGGTGTAGGTGTTCTTTTTACAAAAGTTCAGTTATTCGATTCGGTGTAGGGGTCTCAAAACTTCGACACACTGAAAAATCAAATTTTTATTAAAAAAATTTTAAAAAAATAATTTTTTTCAAAAATAATTATTTGGGAGTAGGGTTGGGGTGATTAGGATTGAACATTAACAATCTAACTTTGATTTAATTTTTTTTGGCTTCAAGAGAATAAAGTGGATTGAAATCATTCTTATCCAAATCATATTTGACCAAATCTATATTTACCCACATTTTATATGGATGGATTGTTATCCAATCCATTTTGGCTAAATTCATATTCAATTCAATTCAATTCACCCATTTGCCACCTCTAGTTGTAAATAAACAATGTTTTGATCCTTTTATTGACACTTTAGGTTTGACTTGATGAGAACTTTCTAATTGGATTGTGTTTTCTATTTGGTTTCTTGTTTTCATAGTTTCCTGTTAACATATATTCTTGAAGGGAAAGCCTGAGATTAACCGGTAAAGTGACTATCATGTGATCAGGAGGTCACGAGTTCAAGTCTTCAAAATAGCTTCCGGCAGAAATGCAAGGTAAGACTGCATACAATAGATCCTTGTAGTCGGGCACTTCCTCGGACCCTATGCATAGTTGGAGCTTTAGTGCACGAGACTTGTTGTTTTTTTGCCATGTCCAATAATACTTGTTCACTATTAACTTAACACACTTCTTAAGAAATTATAAGTAGAAGGGTAATTTTACCATATCAGTCTTTGAATATAAAAAATACAATATTTGACAAGTATTGTTGAACATATATTTTTAGTATAGTGGACAAGTAAAAATGTATAGAAGGATTAATTGACGAGCAATTCTCTGTCAGAAGGACAAAATCGTCTGACTCTTTTTGAATTTTTTTGGTACCCTTTGAAGTTGTGGCGACGAGCTATCAAGGAATGTCTATGTTCAAATGCGGTGTTTCTAATTTTATGATTGTGTGTTAGGTTGAGCATAATATCTTGTTGGAAAAATATTTTTAATATCTCAAAAGATAAGGTTATATTTTTGAATTATTCCTACATTTAGGAATCATTTGGTAGAATATACAAGAATAATGTATCAATAATGCATGTATGAATTATGCTTGCATTAATTAAATATTTTTAGGTATTGTTTAGTTTGATTTATTAAAAAATAGCATACATTGCATAAAAATTTACTTACAAAAATATCCTTCACAATTATGGTGAAAAAGATATAAACAAAAACTTTGAGGGGCAATTAAATTTTTAATTATGATAATGCATGCATTAAAACCATTGCATTACTAATATCTAGAAATTCATGATATTAATAATACACAATACAGGGTATAACGAATGTAAATTATAAGTAGATTGAAAACGAAGTACCAAATAAAATACTAATAATATACAAAAATAACGTATATATTATTATTTTTTAATACACTCTACCCAAAGATCCTAATTACCATCATTTATGGCTTTCATTATAAGAAGTTGACAGTTGACAAAACTTTGATATTTTTCCCTCCCTTAAATAATGATGTTTGACTATTTTCTGAGGTTACTTTTCAATTGATCAAAGCATATTAGATATAATAAGTTTAATTAGCTATAATAAGTTTTTGGCAGTTGAAAATATTAGATATTTTATGGGATGAGATTTCATTTATATTTATATTAAAAAAAGTCTTTTCCTTTTTGGGGAAAAGAATAACACACATATATAAAATATACATATATGTTTATACTATGTAAAATATTCTAAAAGACAATTCTATAATCATGTCATGAAAATAAAAATGTTTGTGATTTTTAATATTTTACAACATTTTTATATATTCATTTCACATCTTAGGTCTAGAGCTAGTTAAATAAATTTAAAAAACATAGACAAAAAAAAAATCACAATAACAAATTGAAGAAAACTTGAATTGAACTCAAAAAGATAAAATCAATGACTTTGTTTTGAATTTTTCAATATCATTCACTAGTTAATTAAATGAAAAAAGATCGATAAAAGATGATCACAATAAAATGAAGCAATTAGAATCAAACTAACCTTTGTACCCTAACATAAAAGAATTCTACCATTAGACCATTTATACTTCTTCACCTCTTATTTTAAAGAGCAAATTTCAGAAAAAGCAAACTATAAATTTGATTTATTGCTCCTTGGGTATAGTTTTAATAATTACAAATAATAGCTATATTTTAGTTTGCTATCAAAATGTATTATTGTATTTTTTCATTAATAGGCATGTATAAAAAACAAATTAAATAATTAAGGCAGTTAAATATGAAATTACTATTTTTTAATGATAATTATCACAATTAACTCATTAAAATAAGACAGATGCAAAGTAGAGTCCTACTTGAATCTGAAGTGTTTTTTTTTTCAAAATACAAGTTCTATCAAAAATTTGAGTGAAATTTCTCATTCGAGAAAAAGAGAGAGGCCAAAATCGAGTATGCGTTTTTTTTATCTTCTTCAACTAAAAAAATACTGAATCACGTAAGTTGTTCATGATTTATCATTTTTCTAGTGTTGTTATGTATTGAGATTATTCCATTTTTTTTTTGGTGTTTCATGGAAATTTTAAATTTAAAATTGACTCATCGATTTTCAATCTTTTTAAATCCTAGTTAACTTCCTTCTCTAATATATCTAATACAAATACGTACATGCACTTTATTAGAATCCAAAAAAAAACACAAAGAAATGTAATATCTTATAATCAATATAAACTCATTTACATACAATAGAACTTAAATACAAATACACTTGCAGGTGATTTTATGAATATAAATATAAATACAAATGCTATGTTGAATATAAATACAAATACAGATACAATTGATACAATTTAAATGCAAACTCAATTATAGATACACTTCCGGGTGGTTTTATGAACATACATATAAATACACTTGTTATTCTGAATATAAATACAAAGACAACTGATACATTTTAAATACAAACTCAATTACAAATACGTTTTCAGGTGATTTTATGAACATAAATATAAATACATATGTTTTACTGAATATAAACACAAATACAACCGATTTGGAATCCTATGGATTCAAAATACAATTCCATTAACCTATTGAGTTCTTCTGTGTCAAACTCAAAATCATCCTCACTGGCAACACAATTTAAACTAGTGAATAACATGAATTTCCTGTATGAGAATTGTAGAGTAGTTCCATTTACATGAATTTTGAAGCATTGGCGTGAACTGGACTCAAATTCTAGAGCCATACAACACCAAATAAATTATGATTTAACTGAACAATTTTGCATGTCCACATATGGTGCAAAACATACATTTCACAAAAAATCTTATATTGTTGTTCAGTAAGGTACTTCTTCAAATAATTCTTTACTTTAGTGGTTGTGTAACACATCATACTTGGAGCATGCTTTGGTAGCTTTTTGACATGGAGTTACATTTTTTGAATAGAATACAACAACAAAAAAATATTGTTAAAACAACTAATCAGTCATGTTGTGTTCAGACTTTACCTCAGCATGAATACATATAAAAAAAAAGAAGAACTTTTTTTCAATTTGAATTCAAAAATACAATTTAAATATAAAAACTTCAAGAAGTAAAATGAATTTGAATAGAAATGTTGTTACTATTCATTTAATGAAATGAATACAAAAATACAAAATTTATTTGTTTGTTCGTTTAGTTATTTGAATGTAAGAATACAAACGAATACAAACAGGTAGCTAGTTATACAAACGAATACAAACAGGTAGCTAGTTAATGAAGAATATATTTGATATAAATACTATTAATATATAATAATATAAAAATACATATACGATTGAAATACCAATAAATTTAAAAATGTGAAATGTATCAAAAAATTGTTGTTGTATTTTGTTAAAAATTTGAATACAACAAAATCAAAATTAGTTGGTGAAAATATTTGAAGATGACAAATTATACAAATACAAAGTATAAAACACTAGTTAGATTCAACAAAAAATACATTGAATATAATTTAACAAACAAACAAATTAAAATACAATTAACAAACTTCATCAAGTTTCAGTATGCAAAATCTTTAAAAACAGACAAGAAAATTTGTTACCTCTCGTCCCAAATCAGTCACACCTTTATTTTGTGTATCAAAATCAATAATTTTAATAATTTTTTTTCTGATTTTCTTGCTACTCGATGGATTGTCGCTAGCTTTTCTCTTATTTTTATATTATTTTCTTTTGCTGACTGACTAGACAAAGAAATATCTTCTTTTTTTTGGTAGATGAAGAATTTTAACCTTATTCAAGAGATTGCATTCTAATGGGTTCAGGATGCAACTTAGAACGGTGACAATCAGGCGAGAGATTACGGTATAGAAGTGAAAAGGTGGTTGAGGAATTGGGTGAACCCGAGGTTGAGTGACTCATTTCCGATCGAGGTGGCTAAGATTTAATGCGAATGGTTGTTCCATTAAAGCCATCAAACAAAAAGCTTGAGATTCTAAATTGATTTAGAATCCTATGGATTCTAAATTAATTTGGAAAAGATGAGATAGAAAAAGAATATATGAGAGAGAAAAAGAATTTGCAGGGATTGAGCAAATTTTATTGCAAGAATTCTTTTATTGGTGTTAAATTAATTTTTTGCTAGAAAACACATACTATAGCTATAAAGAGTAATTTTTTAAAATTATATCTAAATTTCATAAACATATAGCTCAAGTTTGCTTTGTTGTGTAGTTTTCCCTATTTTAAATGTTTTAAAATTTATATTCTTCAATTGTTATTTTTTACAAAAATAATCATGTCACACTCTTCAATTTTGTAAAAAAAAAAAAAGGATAGATTTTCATCCAAAGAAAAAATAAAAACATAATTTTTACTCATTTTTATGTGAATTAACCTTTGAATATATTTTTATCTTTTTTTTTAAGAGATAAGTATCAAAAAACACCTTCAAATTAGTTACAAATTATTAGTTTTGTACGTAAACTATTTATTGGCTTAAAAACATTTTAATTTGGCGAACTAAGCTTAAATACACCCTCTATCTTGATACGAATTATTAGGTTTGTCCCTAAACTATTGATAGGCTTAAAAACACCCCTCAACTTGGCGAAGTAAGCTTAAATACATCCTCGAAATTGGCAAGAATTATTAGTTTCGTTCCTAAACTATTAATAGGCTTAAAAGCACCTCTCAACTTGGCGAAGTAAGCTTAAATACACCCTCAAATTTGGCAAGAATTATTAGTTTCGTTCCTAAACTATTGATATGTTTAAAAACACTCCTCCCCTCCTCCTCTCTCCCCCCTCCTCCCTCCAGCTTCATATTTCTGTAACTTATTAAATTTTGATTTGAAATTTTGTGGAGCTTCATTTGTTGTCATATTTTTACAATCTCAAAATCTTCTTACGAGATTGTCATCCGACCATGAATTTTAACGTTGTCAGAAGTCCATATTGACAAAAATTAATCATAACCAGAAAATAGCAAAAGAAAGAGAATCAAGCAATTAAAAGTGAGAATGAAAAAAAGATAGATCCTGCTTTGAGGTTGTCATTAATGAAGGAAACGTTAAATGAGAAGAAGAAATGTATTCTAGTAGTTTGGTAATTAAAAGTTGGACGAAAATTTTCTTTTTTTTAATTAAAAAAATTAAGGCTGATGTGGTCTTTTTTTTTAACCTTTCACGCACTTTAAATAAATTGTATTCATCATGTGGCATGAGAGGGTGTATCTAAGCCCAGTTCACCAAGTTGAGTGGTGTTTTTATGTCTATCAATAGTTTAGGGACGAAATTAATAAATCTGTGCTAAGTTCGAGGATGTATTTAAGCTTAATTCGCCAAGTTGAGAGGTATTTTTAAGGCTATCAATAATTTATGAAAAAAACTAATAATTCGTGATAAATTTAAAAGTATTTTTAACACTTTTCTCTTTTTTAATTATATATACATATAACAAAATTTATAGTTGGTTGAACAAATGATCTCCACCAACCGAAGGTAAGATTCAAATTCTCCTATCTCCTATGCTTCTCTAATATAATTCACCTCTTGACTTTTCATTTTACAATATGATTTTCATGCTATTATATTGGAGCGAAATTTACTCAAATGCATAAAATAAAAAAAAGGAAAAAAATTTATAACTTACCATCTTTAGACTACACCAACAAAACAGTGACACCGGAGCGAACGAGATATCTCTCCCTCATGCAACACACACACACAGCACACAGTAAACCAGTGAACAATCACCATGCCGGCCGCCATTGTTAGGTCTCCGAAGCTCCCCCTTCTTCCACCTCCTGAAACCACCACCTCAAATCTCCAATCTCTCAACCACAGTTTCTTCACTCCGTTGCCTAAACGACGTCGTTGTGTCTCGATCTACGCGTGTACCGCCGGTGACCAAAGTAACAGTGCATTTGGAGGTGAAATCAAAAAAGGACAAGCGATTGAGCTTAACAAAGTTAATGATGAGAATCCTTATGAATTCAATGCTAAGGATTCACCTAATCCCTTGCCAAGTAGGTTGTTGTTTTTAGGATATGGATCAATTTAGGTTTCTGATAGTGTAATTGTATTGATTGTTTTTTGTGTTGAAATTGGTTAATTTCAGGGCCATTAACTTCGGCTGATTTGAGCAATATGGCATCTGAAGGTTCTCGTCTTCGGGTTGCTTATCAGGTTATGAGTGGGTTTATGCATGCATTTCCTTTTTTTGTTTATAGCAATTTATTAACAGAGGTAGTGGTGGATGTAGAGTTCAGTCACCTGAACGCAGTTGTTGTGATCCGGAGCATAAATTCTTATGTAAAAATCTACTGAAGTTGCAATAAATAGTAGGCTTGAACCCATAATCTTAAAAATACAACGGGTTATATGCTAAGAACTTAAATATTGAATCCATAAAGTTTAATCTTTTAATACACCCCCTAAACAGAGGCAGATCCAGTATTGAGGGAGTGGGTGTTTTGGGCTCAGATTATATATGTATATATGTAGCTAGATTTTGCTTCCACTAGTTTCAAAATTTGTATGTGCCTATGCTTATCTGATTGCATGTCTTCTTCTTGTTGAGGTTCCTAATTGGTTGATTTACTGTGTTTTCAGGGTGTGCGTGGTGCTTATAGTGAATCAGCTGCAGAGAAAGCATACCCCAACTGTGAAGCAGTTCCGTGTGAACAGTTTGATACTGCTTTTGAAGTGAGTTTCCTTTGCATTGTAGAATGAATAGTCCTAAATTTGTCTGTTTTGATGAAGTATGCATTTTTTAATGTGTGTAGGAGTGGATGATCGTTAAATCATGAACGACCATATCCATCATTGATTGCTTCATTTTGTTAAATAAGTCCTGGTTTGTAGGTGTGTCAATATGGTGATATAATGTGTTAGATTGAGATTTTCTTATTCCAAAACAAAAAAAAAAAAGAAGAAAAAAGAAATGGATAAGTAGACATAAGATAACATGAGGCAGCTGTCTAAAAAGATCATTAAATCTCTTGGAATCATGCGGATTTAGTTGATAATAGATGAAATGGAAGCAAAAGGACTCTGTTAGTTAAACATAGAATGTACCCGCCTAAGAAATATCTGATATTCAAGAACAAGCTGTAGAACAACAGCAGCTACAACAACAACAACATATCCGGTGAAATCCCACAAAGTAGGGAAGAACAAGCTGCCCAAGCCGGGGAAATGCTTATTCCCTTGGAGTCTTACGTGAAAAATGCTGTCATACTTCTCTTGTAGTTTTCTTTTGTTCACCCATAGACTTTATCAGAGGCCACCACCTATGTTCATAAGACGTCTCTATGATTCCGGCAGTACCTATCTCTACCTTCTCTATGCTTTCTGAATGCCTCCATTTTGGTGCTTGGCTTGGATCATGAGCTCAACATTGGTTTCATATCTGAAATATTTCTCTAACCAATACACAACCTAACTACATTCAGCATCAAGTAATACACCCCCTTAAGCTGGTATGTGAGAAGACATTGAGCATACCAAGCTTAGAAGTCAATAGTTGATGCTGTCTGACACTTAAACTTTTGGTTAGAACATCAGCAAGTTGAGAGGTTGTTGGGATGAACTGTGGTTTAATCAGACCACTTTTCACTTTCTCCCTAACAAAATGGCAATCAATCTCTATGTGCTTGGTCCTCTCATGTAAAATTGGGTTAGAAGCTATCAGTCTAGCTGCCTGATTATCACAATACACTGTAACAGGATTAGGCACTTTGCAATTTAGTTCTGCTAGCAGACCACAGATCCAAGTCAATTCTGCAACTCTCACTGCCATGCTCCTATACTCAGCTTCTGCTGAGCTCCTGCTTACTGTCTGTTGCTTCTTGGATTTCCAGGACAGAAGTGCACCCCCTAGTTTCACCACATAACCAGTCACTGATCTTCTGGCGTTGGGACAAGCTGCCCAGTCAGAATCACAGTATACAACTAATTCTTGTGTTGAATTGGATGGAAAGAATAGCCCAAGTCCTGTTGATCCCTTTAAGTACCTTACTACCCTCATTGCTGCTTCCATATGAGACTGTTTAGGTCTTTGCATGAAATGACTCAACACTTGTACTGCAAAGCATATGTCTGGTCTTGTGATGGTCAGATATATTAGCTTCCCAACCAACTTCTGATAGCCAAGTATGTCTGTTAGTTCAGGATCATCTTTGTTTCCCACATGAGCATCATATTCAGCAGTTGTTGCAGTGTATTTTTGGCCTGATCTATGAATTCAGATGTGCTTCCTGTGATCAGTAAATCATCCACATAGACTAGTATGATTACAATGTCCCTTTCTTCTTTCTTTGTGAAGATAGAGTGATCATAAGCACTTTGTGAGTACCCTGCAGTGATCAGTGCATCAGTGAGCTTTATGTTCCATTGCCTTGATGCTTGTTTTAATCCATACAGAGATTTAACCAATTTGCACACTTTGTTGTCTCCCTTCTTACAGAAACCTTGAGGCATCATCATATAAACATCCTCAAACAAGTCACCCTGCAAGAAAGCATTGTTACATCCATTTGTATCATAGGCCAGTGATTTGAGCTAGCAAGACTCATTGCAGTTCTAGCTGATACCATTGTTGCTACTGGAGAAAAGGTATCATGGAAGTCCAATCCTTCCTTTTGATTGTATCCCTTTGCCACTAGTCTTGCCTTAAACCTTTCTACTTCTCCATTGGACTTGTACTTGATCTTGTACACCCATTTTGACCCTATAGCTTGCTTTCCTGCTGGAAGATCAACAATGTCCCATGTGTGATTCTCCTCTAAAGCTTGTATTTCCTGTTCCATTGCTTCAATCCACCTTTTATCCTTAGATGCTTCCTGGAATGATTGGGGCTCCAGTAAAGTTGAGAAGGCACTGAGATATGTTTGGTACTGAGGTGACAGTTGTGAATATGAAATGTACTTAGAGATAGGGAACAAAGATGTCTGGTTGACTTTCTTCTTACTCATCTCATAATCTTTCATCCAAATAGGTGGTTTAGATACTCTATTGCTGCTGCTTCTTGTTTCTAGGTCCCCATGTTCATCTTGAAGATAATCCTCTGCATGTTCTGCCTCATCTATCATTGGGTCTGAGTTATCAGCTCCATTGAGTTCTAGTCCTGAGCCTCCACCTATCTGTTCTGTGTGAACTGATGGCTCAGTAGTGTTAGTTCTCAATAGTTGCTGAAGTGCTATCATCCTGCTCATCTTGTATGACTTGTCTTCCATGATCTACAGGCAATGAAATGTCCTCATAGACAGCTTCTGAGGGCATAGGATAGAATATATCATCTAGATCCTTCTTGGTTCCTTTAAAGGGAAAGATTGTCTCTCTGAAACTTACATCTCTACTGACCAGAAATGTGTTTGTTTCTAAGTCAAACAATCTATATCCCTTTTGTGTTTCTTCATAACCAATCATGACTGTCTTCCTCACCCTTGAGTCAAATTTACTCCCTCTAGGTAGCATACTAGCAAAACACAGGCAACCAAACACTCTGAGATGATCAAATGTAGCAGGTTTCCCATGTAAACGGAGACTTCCCTTTCAATACAGAAGATGGTAGCTTGTTGACAAGATAAACAGCTGTTCTGATGCATTCTCCCCAAAACCTATGTGGAACACCACTTTGAAACTTTAGAGCCCTTGCAACATCTAAAATATGTCTGTGCTTTCTTTCCACAACTCCATTCTGTTGAGGGGTGTATGGACAACGACTTTGATGTGTAATGCCTAATGAAGAAAATAATTCATGACAGCTTGAATTGAAGAATTCTTTGCCATTGTCAGATCTCAAAACCTTAACAGTGACACCATATTTGATTTTGCACTTTATACAAAAAATCCTTCAACACAACAACCACCTCACATTTTGATTGAATCAGACATACCCAAGTGTATCTACTGTAATCATCCACTAGTGTCACAAAATAAGACTTTCTGTCATAGGTAGGCACCTTAAATGGTCCCCATACATCAACATGAAGTAAATTGAAACAACTAGAAGCAGAAGAATTACTGACTGGAAACTTGAGTCTATTTTGTTTAGCCATAGGACAGACTATACAAAGTTGTTGTTGTGTTCTACTCATCTTAACATTCAAGTCTTGTCTATTCTGGATAGAAGGTGACTGAACAACATAACTCCTTTGTTATCTTAGACACTGATAATAAGCTGAACTTGAAACCAGGCACATATAGGACATTTTTCAGTATATGATGTTGTAAAACAACAGTTTCTCCTGTATATGTGATACTACATCTATCTCCTGTGGGAACCTGAACTCCATGTTGTTTATCAATTGCCTTGATATCTGCTAACACTCTTCTAAATGGTGTTATGTGATGAGTTGCACCTGAATCTATAATCCAATCACATTTTCCTACTTTTGACAAAAAGGAAGATATACCTGCAAAGTTGCATTGGTAATCCCCTGTGT
>DF362535.1:24038-42402 GCA_000787875.1 Solanum virginianum | reverse complement strand
CAGTTAACTACTTTCTTAACAGACTTCTAACAGAATCAGTTAACTCCTCTATCCAATACACAACCTTACTACATTCAGCATCAAGTAATATGGATGAAAGACATAAGCTTTTGAAAGTAGGAGAGGAAAATATCTCTCAGCCAACTATCAATTTTTTATAATATTTGCTTGGCATAATCTATCTACGGTTGGGAATTGGTTGGTTGTAGTAAGCAGGAATAGAAATACTAGTGCATGGGCAGAATATCTAGTCGTAGTCCCAAACTTTTCTGGATTGACTACCATATTTGTTTCTAAATTCTAACCCAATGATTTGCTACTTACGGCAACAGAAATTATCTGATCAGAAGTATCATCTGCACACTTTTGATTGTAAGAATGGTACCAATTCCCCTTTAGGTTGTGTCAGGCCCAAGCAGCTGTAAACTGATCTCTTTAATGTACCAAAACCCATAGCTTATACTGCAGGACTTCAGGTAGCTTAATTTCTCCTCAAATGGTTTCAGTCAGTCTTGGTGAATTAATTGGGTGAGGCGAGACATAATAGCTCGGGCCACAAAAGATTCTTGAACTGAAATCCCGTATGGTTTATTTTTTCATTAAGGCTAAGGTCACTAAAGATTCTTTTTTTGATCAAGTAGGCCACTAGAGATACTTTTTTTTGATCAAGTAGGCCACTAGAGATACTTTTTTTTGATCAAGTAGGTAACTAAAGATTCTTAGCAGTAAGTTTTAGTTGTAGCAGTAAGTTAGTTTCAATTTCCTTTGCGCTTTTGTATCAAAATGGATCATGATTTTACTTTCCTTTATGTTTGATAGGCTGTTGAAAGGTGGCTTGTCGATAGAGCAGTGTTACCAATAGAAAACTCTTTAGGGGGGAGTATCCACAGGAATTATGACCTTTTGCTGAGACACCGTTTACATATAGTTGGAGAAGTCAAACTAGCAATTCGACACTGCTTGCTAGCTAACAATGGCGTCAATATTGAAGACCTGAAAAGAGTTCTTAGCCATCCGCAGGCATGCTTCTTTTGCTTTCTAATAATTTATCTGGTTTGACACCCATAGTTACACAAAACCTGGTTATATATCAGGCTCTTGCTCAGTGTGAGAACACATTAACGAAGTTGGGATTGGTCAGAGAAGCTGTAGATGATACTGCTGGTGCAGCCAAGGTTAGCCGAGATATTATGACTTCTTTAGAAGATTCCACAATTTGTGTGGTACATTAAAATAGATTCAACAAATTATCTTTAAACTTCTAAATCATAATACGTTTTTGTTTGACTATTTCTGCAGTATATTGCTTTCAACAAACTCCAAGATGCAGGAGCAGTTGCAAGTTTGGCTGCATCTAGGATCTATGGTTTGAATGTGCTTGCACAAGATATTCAGGTTTGCAAAAATCTGATGTAACAAGCTAGTTGTCTGTTATAGTTTAAATCAGTTGTCAGTCTCTCATATGTATGTATATTTCAGGATGATTCTGATAACGTCACTCGCTTCCTTATGCTGGCTAGGGAGCCTATTATTCCTCGTACGGATAAACCATTCAAGGTTAGTCCTCTATTTAGATATTTTTCGGCAGTATAGCTAAAATTGTTACTGAATTGGTATATTTTTTCCCTTGTGTGTCTTCAGTTATTCTCACCTAAGTCTGTGGTTTGTGCTTATCTATTGATCATGGCAGACAAGTGTAGTCTTTTCACTTGATGAAGGTCCGGGGGTGCTTTTCAAGGCACTTGCTGTTTTTGCCATGCGAAATATCAACCTTACCAAGGTTAGTTCGACTTTGCTGAAAATTTACTGGTTATTTCTCACGTCACGCGTTGATATGTTTATTCAACCTTTTGATTTCAACTCAATTTTGGCTCAGATTGAGAGTCGGCCGCTGCAAAAGCAGGCTTTGCGGGTGCTTGATGATAGTGTAGATGGATTTCCAAAGTATGTATCACACAACACTCCTCTTTACATTTACAGTTCCAGAATAGAATTTATACCTATTCCAGATAATATCTAACCCGAGGGTTTGGCTTAGTGACATAGTGGTTAATGAAGTTTATTGGGAACAATGAGGTCTTAGGTTTAAATCCCAACCAAAGCAAAAACACTAGGTTATTTCATCCTATCTATCTAAGCCTCTGGTCAATAGAATTACCCCGCACCTGTACCAGCAGGAGCGTCAGAGGTACCCCATCATTTAAGGTGATATATACACACAGAAAAACAACATACCTGGTGTATCTCCACAAATGAGGTCTTGGGAGGTGTGGTGGTGTATGCAGATTTTATTTACTTTTGAGGGGTATAGGCTGTTTCTGAAAGACCCTTGGCTCTAGAAAGTTGTTTCTTAGAAAAATGGTTTGAAATAAATGCAGAAGTAAAACACTTAAGGGTGTGGCCTAGTGATCTATGAAGTGGGTTGAACACCTTGAGGTCTCAAGTTCAAATCCTAGCACAGGCAAAACACTAGGTGATTTCATCTCAGCTGTTCTAGCCTTGGTTGACAAAGCTACTTAGTATCTATTGCTGGTATCCTATCGAATTAGTAGGGGTGAGCGTAAGTTGGCTCAGACGCCATAGTTATCAAAAATATTGAAGATAACCAAAGTAAAGGAAACAACAATAGCAATAAAATTGAAGCATAAGATAATGCTAGCGTAGTAGTAATAGTATGGTAAGAGAACAAATAGACGCTCCAGATTAGAACCCTGCTCTACCACTGTGAAGAGAGAAAACGCTCTACTGCCTACTAATTGTCTATTTTAATCCCCAATGTTTTTTTTTGGAAAATTATTCTAATCCCCAATCTTCATCCTCTCTTATCAAGGGTCATTTCCTCGTGAGCTGAAGATGAGTCATGTCTTGTCTAGTCACCTTTAAGTCTCCTCAAATCTATCACTGCAACCTCTCGCACCTCCTTACTGGGGCTATCTGTTCTTCTCTTCACATGCTCGAATCATATAAGAATTGCTTCATGCATCTTGTCTACCACGACGGCTAATCCAGCCTTGCTATTTTCGTTCCTAATCTTGTCTCTTGCATTATGCTTGCACATCCATCTAAGCATCCTTAGTTTTGTTGTCTTCATCTTCTGAATATGCAAGTTCTTTGCTGGCAAACACTTCACCTCGTACAACATAGTCAGTCTAATTACCATACTATAGAACTTATCTTTAAGTCTTGCTGCACATTCTTATCACATAAGACACCGGGTGCGAGCCTCCATTTCGTTAACCCCGCCCAATAAGGTGTGCGACATCCTTGTTGATCTCCCCATTTTATTGAATTATAGACCCAAGGGTACTTGAAGATTCCTTTCTCGGGAATGAGTTGTCTATCGGTCCTCTCTTCCCTATTCGCCTCCTGTGATGGAACACTGAGCTTGCACTCCATGTACTCTATTTTAGTCCTGCTCAACATGAGGCCTTAAGAATTTAGGGTGTATCTCCATATATCCGGTCTATCATTAATCCCGCCCTATCAATACTATGTCGTCTATGCATAACATATATCATGGTACATCCCTCTTGAATATGCTATGTCAATTCATCCGTTATCAAGGCAAACGGGCCAAGTGTTAATCCCTGGGGATCTTCAGTGGGAACTGTTTTGAGTCTCCCCCACTGTCCGCGCATGCGCACACACTACATATATATGTGTTCCACATATTATGTATAAGGGCATCTTTCTTGGTAAGCATCATCTTATACTCGGAATATTGGTTTGTCATAATGTCATGTGTGTGCAGGTACTTTCCTTACCTTTTCTATGTTGATTTCGAAGCATCAATGGCTGATCAAAGGGCTCAAAATGCTCTGGGGCATCTAAAGGTACTTCTTAGACATTTCTGATGTTTTTGTATTTATTGGTCATTCATACAGGGAGGAGCAAAGCAAGACCACTCATAAGGGTTGTCAAAGTGGTGCAGTTCAGCACAAAATGAGAATTTTTTTGTCCTTGCAGGAATTTGCTACCTTTTTGCGAGTTTTAGGGAGTTACCCTTCAGATAGTGGAATAGCTTGATATTTACAAGGTATCACTTATATATTTAAGAGTTTTTCAAGAGATCCCTTGTGGAATTTCCTTGCTCTTCTTCACAAAATAAATAAATATTTGTTTGCTCAAGGGTCTTATTTGCCTGTGGCCTGAGGTATAATGTTACTGTCATTTTTTCCCCCTTAGGATATGGAAGTAAATTATTGTCAATATGGAAACAAGGAGAATGGGACTAGAGGACAGAGAAACCTCAAATTAAGGATAACCAAAAAAGGAGACAGATATTCTAGAAAGTATCAGACATTTTATCTCTTAGTAGTTGACACTGAGCCATTCAATGATAGAGCATGAATCAGATGAACAGCTTCTAGGGATCTTTCCCCGATTCTAAAAATCATAAATTAAGCAGTCTCCAACTCTACAAATCATAAATTAAGTAGTTCCCGACTCTAAAAATCATTAATTAAGCAGTATCTTAGTGTACCATGCAACTGAACTGTTATCACCTCCCCACCTCCCATGGCAAAAGTAACAAAAAAGGGAAGACCTAACACTGAAGTCTGAAGAGAAGGGCCAGGATATCAGTAAAGGCAGAAAAGGCATTATGCACTGTGTTTTCTTTACCTGTAATATCTGGATTGTCTGTGGCTGTGTAGTATGCATGGAAACCTTAAAGGGACATTTAGAAGTTGAAAATATTGTTTGCTGAGGGTAAATCAAGTAAAGAGAGGCTTTGCTAAATAAAATAGAAGAATAAATACAGAATAAAAGGGAAAGAAGGTAATTGGTTTCTCATTTTTTGTGTAAAGAATTTAGAAAATTTCATTTCTTTACTGTTTTTTTTGTTAATCAAATATGAATAAGTTGCCTTCCGATAGAATTACCCATTGTTTGATGTGTTCAGCTAATTCATGAGAACCATGTAAAGAGATGATGCCAATAAAGAAAAAAAAAACACATTAAAGTTGCAGTCTACATGGGGGACTTCTACTTAAAGAAATACTCTAGAAATACAAAAAATGGAAAGAATTTTCTAGATTATCAACTTAGTTCTGACTGCAACTCGTGCGTGTCCCTGACACAGTGAACATATGTTTATTCATCTTTTGATTCGCCAAAGAATAAGTCAAGTCCTCAGGATGAAGTTAAAGGAACCTGTGCAGACCACCTTTATTTTAATTTTTTTGGTGTGGGGGTGGGGTGGGGTGGGGTGGGGGGGGGAATGATTAGTTAAGGTAAGGAAAAGTGGCTTTTGCTCTGTTGCGATTGCTTCCTAAAATCATACAAGAATATGACAAAAAAAACCTTGTCCTGTGCTGCTCTGTTTGCAAAATCACCAGTTTCTCTTGGTCTACAATTGACATCACCTGCAGTTGGCGGATCATATTCTTCTATGAGATAGAGGCATACTAAGAAATGCATTACATTGAAGTTGCACCTTAACTTGTAAATTTTAAGGCAGGTAGTGGTGGTGGTTCTTAATTTTCTATATCATGTTGTCTTAAAGCACCTGCAGCATCTGTTTACCCTTTACCTGTGTTCAGCAACTTCATAATGGGTTATGTAACAGGCTGTAGGGTTGATAACCATTTGACTATAAAATGACTTGAATGTCCTTACAACTAGTTACAAAAAGATGAACTAAAAAGTACTTCTTCAAAGAAGAGGAAACAGCGTCTCTACCTCGGAAGTAGGGGTGAGGTCGCGTACACACTACCTGCAGACCTCACTTTGTGGGAATGCACTGGATATCTTATTCTTCTTGTTGTTTCTCAAAGAAAAGGAAGAATGTTGGAAGTGGAGGTAGAAGTTATGTTTAATATTGTCGTATAAACATTGTAGTGTTTACCAAAAAAGTAGACGAGTCAAAAGAGCTTATAAGCTGGATTTTGACCAGCTTACAAGCTTGCGCAAACACTCTCTTTGATATAACAATTGAGGGTGATCAGAGATGATTAGCAATGAAAATCTCAGAAATGTTTGAGATGTTTTAATTCATTCTAGTATCATCCTCCCCATCTGGATGGATGTAGGACTGGTTGTGTTTTATGAAGCTCGTATTGATGGAATTTCCTGAGAAATAACTTAGGATTTTAATAAGTTGTATTTAGCATCTCCAGACACAAAACCATATGGTTTCTGCGACTTCCAGAGAAGTTCTCTTGGTGATCTTTATTATCCTCCTCTCCTCTTGAATGTTTTTCCTGGACCTCCTCCCCCACCCAACAACCCACACACCCAAAAAGACTAAGGTTACTAAGGTTAATTGCTAATGCAGGCAAGCACCTAAAGACGCTCTTATCGGTCTTATGTAAGATGCACGCTGGTGAAACTGGTGGTTCCACTCTCCGATGGCTGAAATTCCAGTGTAGATACCATGCAGCACTACAGTTTGATACGTGTAATTACTGAGTTCATCATCTTTTCTTGTGTTATTTATTTTCTATCCTAGATCTGTTCTCTTGGGTTCACTGGTCTGAAGCATATTGGTGAGTGAAATGTAGATGAGCAAATGATACATATTTGTGGAATCTTTTGCCTTTTTAATTGTTTACTTATGAAGAACCACGATGATTGTTTATTGCTTTTGGCAACTTCACAATAAATTTAAATTTTAGATCCATCTCCTTCAAGCTAAGCTTTAAGTTATTCATTGGATGTCTGATATTCATATTGAGGTCCGACTGAATTCAGATTCGTATATTACAATACTTATTTCCGTATTTAATGTTTCCAACAAGATCTTTTTCATCTCCAATGACT
Source organism: Solanum virginianum (assembly GCA_000787875.1). Lineage (NCBI taxonomy): Eukaryota > Viridiplantae > Streptophyta > Magnoliopsida > Solanales > Solanaceae > Solanum > Solanum virginianum. The sequence continues at coordinate 35,640 of DF362535.1, read as the reverse complement.
CAAACGCGAGACTTTTAATTAGGGTTACATCAATGTTATACACTTTGTATATATCTGTCATTCTATTTCACATTTACACTAGCCAGTGAGCATAAAATAACGTGCAAGATGACACTGGAGATTGCGTTTCCTTTACGTCCAAAATGCGCTCATCCTTAGAATTATTTCTTCTTTTAAAAAAGTTGATACCACTACTACTACTACTTTGTAGAAAACAGGAAAGAGACTGAATAATAAAAAAAGGATTGAAATTACCATGCTCAAATCCTAGAGATAGGAATCTCAATTTGTTGGTTACTTGAATTTCGTCAGCTAGATGGAAACAGCTGCAAATGGTAAAATAAGGTATTTCTATCTACTGTGTGCCCTCATTAAAGTTGAGTGATGGCAGATGATAGCATGTTAGAACCTAAACAGAATCACTTGTTAACGTATAAACTGCATCAACGAATATATAAAATTGAGATCTTTGTTGCATGCAATTTGATTTTTCTAATTTAGAATCTTTATTTTGCTTAATTGTACGTAACCGTTGATACAAGAAGTGGGATGATGATGATAACTCAATAAAGAATGCATTGACTATTCTTTTAATTAAGATAAGATGTATTTAGTACAAAATTCTTTCTTTTAAAAATCATTTTATTTCTTACTTATCACTGCAATATTTAATAAATACTTAAAAAAAATAAAGATAATGTCAAATATATAAAAAAAAAACTAATTAATTTATAACAATTGTAGCCCAAGTTTTATTTACATTAAACTAACCTCAAATTAGCTAAACTATACATAACTATACAATATACTTTGTCAAAAGTTACAAAAAATATATATTGACTATATAATGTATATTACTTATACGTGGACTATATACTAAATATACGTTATGATATACCATACACTAATTATACATGTTCCCCAAAAAATATTACTTTAAAAATATTCATACACAATCTAACAAAATATTAGTACATTACAATAGTATATAATCTAACAAAATCATTTTTCTAGTACTTATTTTATTAAAAAAATATACAAATCAAATATTAAAAAATTAAAAAATATTTTCCTCCTCCCAACACAATTAATTTACTTTTAACTAGTATTTGATAATTGATAAAATGACAATAAAGTAGATTATATTACTTAAGTCTTTAATCTAAGACATCTACGTGCGTTGTGATTGCAGTATTCTCGGAGGACTTCTCATTATAGCTGGGCTTTATTTAGTAACTTGGGCATCTTACAGAATTCATTTTTCCATTTCCATGGCAGTTACCAGGAACCTTCTCTTTCAGTGGTGACTCTACACAGAAAAAAGATAAATAAATTACGAATGAACTGAAATTCCATAATCGGTGCCGCCATTAATATTAACCGAGCTAAGAAAACGAAAAAAAAATAATTGTGTTTTTTTCTGTGATTAGATCTGAAGAAATTCGATTTCTTTCAGTGTATGGAAAATGGAGTACATAGACAACTTGCCTTCAATGGATCTGATGCGTTCGGAGAAGATGACTTTTGTTCAGCTTATCATTCCTGTTGAGTCTGCTCATCGTGCTATTACTTACCTTGGACAACTTGGCCTTCTTCAGTTTCGCGATGTATAGATCTATTCCTATCTCCTTCATTCTCATTTCTGTTTTTGTTATTTTGTTTATGCTAAGTTTATTTGCTGAGTATTTTTTTTTTGGCGTTATGATCCACTGAGATTCGTTACTTTATTGCGCTGAGTATATAATATTTGAGCAATTTTTGGTAGTGTTAATCGAGAGTTATTGATTTGGTTGTGATATGGATTTGTGTAGTGTCGGTGCAATTTAGTGATTAAGAAATTGATCTTAATAAAAAAATTGTGATTTAAGGCTTGATTTTGACGATTTATTTGAGCTTAAGTAATGGGATCAAAGTGGAAATGAGTTGAGGATGAATTAGTCTTGATCACATTTTGAGCTTGAGTGTCTTTGCAATGGATAGGTCACTAGCTACTAGATCCGGTTACTTTTGTGTTTGATAATCTTTTCATATTTTTCAAAGTCGTGTTCTTTACTGCATTTTCAGTTTTATTTTAGATGACAATTTTTCAATGGATGGTTTTTGTTGGTTTGATAGAGAAACTTGAGTGGCTTAATTAATTTGAATTGGTTAAAGCTATGAACGTTCTTTAGAAATGAAATGGCGTCAAAATGGAATGTGTCATATAATTTAGGATGGAGGAAGGGTGAAGTATGAAGAAATGAACCTTGGACCTAACTCAACCATAAAATTTAGCTCATGAGACAAAGAGATAATAACCTGTTCCCAAGACCAATGTAGAACTTAACCCTCCTTTCCTCAGTGCTCAAAACTGGACTGCTGGAACATGGATAACTTAACTTGGGGGCCCAACATTTAGAAACACAACAACACAATCAGTAGGTCTGGCTCTAATACCATGTGAAGAAATGCATCTTTGGCCTAACTCAACCGTAAAAGCTAGCTTAGAAGGGTAAGATTTCTCAAACAATGTAAAAGGAGACCGCAACCCATTTCCTCAACCCAATGTGGGACTTTAGAAGACTGATGATAAGGAGAGATCTCTTGGGAGCTCTCTCTTCGTCGTTTGGCAGTGGTACAGTTCTTTGAATTCATATCCTCTACCCACCAATAACCAAATTGTGATGCTCTCAAAGCCCAAAAATGCCACAAGACCTCTTTACAATTGTCATCCTTCAATCTGCACAAAAACTTTCAACCTTAATAAACATATGACTAATGTTATAATGTTCAAAGTCAGCTAGATGGAAACAGCTGCAAATGGTAAAAAAATAAGATATTTCTATATACTTTATGCCCTCATTAAAGTTGAGTGATGGCAGATGATAGCATGTTAGAACCTAAACAGATTTTGTTAAGGCACTTCTCTTTCTCTTGCTGCGTACATGTGATCGTGCTTCCTAAGTGAGAACAGATTGTTAATTCCTAATGTCTTGCCTGGGCTCATGAGAAGGATTCAGCATTCATTTTCCTTTGTTCCTGAGTTTGATTTGAACAAGTAGATGCTTAAAGCTTATGAACCTTCCATTTGTGATGATTTCTATAATTCAAAGTCACATTTGGAATAGTGACTATTGCTTGGGACATCTATTGATATTTAAGCATGATGAAACACATATCTATAAGCATAATACTTATCCTACTTCCAGCCTTTTTTAAAAAATCATCCTGATTACTATAAACACATCTCTATAAGCATAATACTTATCCTACTTACAGGCTTTTTTTAAAAATCATCCTGATTACTATAAACACATCTCAAAGGAGATAAATGATTTTTAAATTGTTGGGGATCTTGCCTTTGAATTCTGACTATGCTAATGAAAAGAGAGACAAGGAATTAGTGTACTTGTTTTCTTACTGATGACTCATTTATAGATATTAGATGCACTATCTGTACATTTTTGGGATAAAATGTGTGATTAGTCCCTATAAGAAGAGCAACTAAGCAGCTGGATGATCTGTATGGGACTGAGAGTGGAAGAAATATGGAGAGCGATTCTAGCATGTTTTATAGACAATTTGGAAAGGAAGGAACCGGAGATGTTTAGGAGGATAGAAGGCACCATGAATATATGTTCTAAATTATAGATGCTTATGTAATCTATAGGCAGGCTTCTTTTTTGTTATGCTTATGAATACATGAATAAGCGACGCTTATGGTGTTAGTGGAAGGCTGGCTCCTTTTTTCTTTAGTAGTAGTATTTGGAAGATAGATTCCACTTTAAATCTGGGTGTCTAAGTGAAACAGACTCCATTATTCTTCTGTCAAGATGGTTTGTTGTTAAGAAATTGCTGGCCAAGAAAATTACATGATAACCAACCATTAAAAAGAGAAAAAAGTATATGATAATAGTTTGATCTTGAAGGGACAAAATGAAGTGTATCCAAATAAACAACTATGTCTCAATCACAAACAAGTGTATTTAAGTCCCTAGGGCCTAGCTTAAGTGGTAAAGGGTGGAGGATTTGTGGCTGAGGTCATAGGTTCAAGCCCCACACCATGCAAGGCGAAGCCTGGTATTTAAGTGGAAAAGGGTAGAAGGGCGGGCCTATTATCCACCGAGTTTAGAGGGTTGTGGTTGGTCCAAAGAGCGGGCCACATACCGATTTCTCAGTGTAAAAAAAAAAAGAACAAGTATATTTAAATAAAGCAGACTTTAATGTCATTGTTCTAATTTTTTAAATGAAAGCTTTTGCACTGATTGTGTTGATGTTTTTAAGGAAAGATTTTTGTTATGGCCAATTGATGGCCTTACTTAAGGTGAATCTTTTGTATATATACAATCTTTGTTATTATTTTCTGCTTTACCTTCTTGGTTAGTGTTAGAGTGGAACCGTGCTCACTTTCTAACTTTTCTTTTGGCAGTTAAATGCTGATAAAAGTCCTTTCCAAAGAACATTCGTAAACCAGGTATGCACTAATAGTGAATACAACATCTTTATTTGAGGACTCTAGATGTGTTTACCTCACTGAAATTTGTTTCTTCCATTACCTTAATTTGTTGAATTGTTAATCACTATTAGGTTGTGTTTTTGACAAATCATAATCAATATTAACTTCTATTCTGGAAACTGTCACTTGAGAGTTGATGGAAGTCCATTCCTTTAGTCAAGTTAAGAAGCAATTTTGTCCAATTTCAGCTTGTAATGGTAACGTGAAGTTACTTGAGGTTAGTGATGGTACTTGTTGAAGTGTATGAGTAAAAGCTTAAACTATAGAAAGGATATATAAAGCATCACACCTTTAATTACTTAATTATATTATGTCTAAACTGACTCCTCCCATGCGGGCATGTTCCTTTTCATCGGTCTCGCACATGTAAAGCTTTCCCATTTTTTATAATGGGTGGTAGTGAGATTGATTACACTGGGTATGTTGTTGTTGGGTGGTAGTGAGTTTTGATTTCGGGATTTCTGCCTACTCTGATACCATCTTGAAATTTTAACTATCTCATCTAGAAACTCAAACTATTAGAGAGCATACTTTTTTTTACTTAATTATATTGCGTGTCGACTCTCAACAGTACCATACAGTGATATAGAGGTTATATAGGATATTGGAATTGTTCGAAGTAAATAACTTTTCTGCTGTTCCTTATCTTCTGATTGATCTGATTTAAAAGATCGCATTCCATATATTCCTATGTTAATGCTAGTGTGGTGATTGATAATTCATATTTTCAAGCAACCTTAGTTATATGAAACATCTGATTGCTAAACACCATACACTTTTTCATCTGTTTGGTTGCATCCTAAAATATAGATTGAAACTTATCTTGATTCCTCCAGTTCTAATGCATAGTTATCCCCATCTCTACTTGCAACTTAAACATCTAGGTCTAAGATATAAACTAACGTAAGGATAAGAGCGACTACATTGATCTCTCCTCTTGCTTTACTCTACTCTCCCATGCTTTAAATTTTTGATAACAAAAATTATCGACTAGTTAAAGATTATCTTGAACAATTTCTAGTGGGAATGCTACTCAAGGGAACTCTACTGATTGACTTGCCTTCCTGATGTACTTAATAGAAATGAAGCGTTAATCCTTACCAACTTGATCTTGTTGCTCCTAGCAACAAACATGCATGAACCATTTCACGAAGCATGTGTTTGGATAGGCCAAAGTCTCAATAGTTAGCTCTTGTCCTTGCAGTCAAAAAACAACATCGATGAAGGCGTTGGGAATGATTACTAAGTTGCCAAAGCAACGTGATACATCTGTGTCTTTGTTGGCAAAGAGGAGGTCAATAGCTTGGACTGTTAACATTTAGCGTTTGATTTTTTTAATTATGCATGTAGTATTGAACTACTACTCTTTTTTATAAACAAACGACTTCATTACTAAACAACAAATTGACATCAGAAGCATATGCAAAATTTGATGGCCAGTGGTTTATATTTATCTTTTCATTGTAATAATGGATGATCTTTCATAGGTAAAAAGATGTGCAGAGATGTCAAGAAAACTACGATTTTTCAAAGATCAGATACAAAAAGCTGGGATGCTGCCTTCTCCGCGTCCTGCTTCACAACCTGATATTGAACTAGAAGAACTGGAGGTGTCTTTATAGTATTTTTCTTCTTGCTGACAGATTGATTCCCTACTTTATTGCCAAATTGGTTTTATGCTTGTTTGTTCTTTTTCCCTTTTTATACTTCTCGCTTGAAGTAAAAGCTCATGCAGACATATTCTGAATTTCAGATACAACTTGCAGAGCATGAACACGAGTTGATTGAAATGAATAGTAATAGCGAGAAGCTAAGGCAATCATACAATGAGCTTCTTGAGTTTAAGCTGGTATTGCAGAAGGTACAGTTTGACAGCTTTGACTTCTCTTTCTTACAATATCATTAATGAGCACTGGTTCACATTTGAGAAATTGGTCCATACCAGACTAGTACTACTGTCTGAATATTTCATCAATATGCTTACATCTTCGTGCATTTGCTTCCCATGTGTATACGTTCATGGTATTGGCTTGCATTAATATCCATCTATTATGTTTCTTCTGTCCTTGCACTAAACCATTTTAGTCATAATTACTGGATAGTGCTTTTACAGTTAAATTTTTTTGTATGTGTCAACCATTACTTGGTTTTCTTGGATGTGAAATAAAGATACCGAATCAATTGAAGGAATACTAAAGACATGAAAACTACCTTGGAGCACTCAAAGGGAGAACTTATGAGTGAATTCCTATGTTATTCTTCCATAGTGGGTGTCTTTTATTTTGGAATGCTTTATCTCTGATCAATTCATTTATGCACGAAGCTTTTAATGGCTTCTCAGATGACAGAGTTAGTCGAGAAATTGATTTCTTAGTACTTGATCTGTTGTTATTAATCCTGACATGGTTCTTGCCATGATTATTTCTCCAAGCACTTGAGAATTCAGATTAACTCAATGAACTGTGTGGACATATTTGTTCTAGTAAGTTGTACCTAGTGGACCAAAAGTCGTTTTATTCTTTTGGTCAAGAAATACCTTTTCAGAGCTATTTTTCTCATTTCTACTAACTGCTATTCTGCAAACTTTAGGCTAGTGACTTCCTTGTCTCAAGTAGAAGTCATACAACAGCTCAGGAGACAGAATTAAATGAAAACGTGTACTCCAATGATAACTATACAGATACAGCATCATTACTTGAGCAGGTAATTATTCTTCGTGCTATTAGACTGATCCTGTGCATGATAATTATTGGTTGTATCTGCAGCAAAGCTGAGATAAGATTTTTTGCTGTCTTCAGGAGATGCAACCAGAACTTTCTAATCAGTCTGGAGTTAGATTTATTAGTGGCATTATCTGCAAGTCCAAGGTTCTTCAATTTGAGAGAATGCTATTTCGTGCAACAAGGGGCAATATGCTTTTCCACCAGGCAGTTGCTGATGAGGAAATCTTGGATCCTTCTTCAAATGAAATGGTTACATTCTTTCTTCTAAATTGCTTTTCTGTTAATTCCAGTAAATAATTTTCTACACTAGTGCACTAAGAATATAGTTTTTATTAAGCTCTCTTCCTTTCCTTTGCTTTTTTTCCATATCTAGTTTATTCTGCTTATGGGTTTTTGAGACTAGGGTTCCCAGGAAACAGCCTCTCTACCTCTATGAGGTAGTGGTAAGGTCTGCTTACATTCTACCCTCTCCGGACCCCACTTGTGGGATTCCCCTGAGTATGTCCTTGTTTGTATTAAGGAAAGTCTCTATTAATTATCTTCCTACTTATGCTGTATGGTTTATTCATTACTCTAATGCCCATTCATATCCTCACATGTTTTCTCCTCGCTTACCAAAAATGGCTTATTTGATAGTTCAGTATGTGATTAACACCCAATTTTTGCTTTTGCAGGTTGAGAAAATAGTGTTCGTAGTATTCTTTTCTGGTGAGCAGGCGAGATCGAAAATACTGAAAATTTGTGAGGCGTTTGGTGCCAATTGCTATCCTGTTCCTGAAGACATCACCAAGAGGAGGCAAATAACTCGAGAAGTATGTCAAAATATTAATGCAGTCTTTTCTGTTTCTGGAAAGGGGGTTTAATAGACATCATGCTGAACAAGCTTGTTTTACTGCACTTCAGTCATTGTACTTTGGGATCTACTGCTATTTCTTTTCTTCTTACTGTCTAGTATGGTTTGTGTTATATATATATGAGGTCATATTATGCTCGGAAAAAGGTACAACGAGGGCCAATATATTAGTTCAATCTCTTGCAATAGCGCCATGTGATGTAGCTTTCACATTGTGCCAGTTCATTGAGTCTTAACTGTGGATCTCTTTTGTATACTGCTCATATGTATATAAGCTCGATTATAATCATTTTCAATTGCCTGGCCCTAAACCATTGGGATGAACATCTTGACTGCAGGTTTTGTCTAGGCTATCTGAATTAGAGACCACTCTAGATGTTGGGTTACGTCATCGAGATAAAGCTTTGACGTCTATTGGGTTTCACCTCGCTAAATGGATGAACATGGTAAGAGTGAAAGTGTAAATTGACATTCTTATAATGTAGTTAAATTAGTGGCTTGTGTCAGCAAGTCTTCCCGTGAGCCTGAAATAGAAGTTGAATGCCAACTCTTTTTTCTAGGTTAGAAGGGAAAAGGCTGTTTATGACACCTTAAATATGCTGAATTTTGATGTCACAAAGAAGTGTCTAGTTGGAGAGGGCTGGTGTCCAATATTTGCAAAGACTAAGGTACTCTTGTCTGATGTTATTTCTGTTAGCAATTGCATTTTCACTGCTTCCATATGCATTGCTTATGATAGTATTGCGACATACTTGCTTTTGACACCTTAGATACAAGAGGCTTTGCAACGTGCGACAACGGATAGCAACTCACAAGTGGGAATTATATTCCATGTAATGGATGCTGTAGACTCACCTCCAACATACTTCAGGACAAACAGTTTCACAAATGCATATCAAGAAATTGTAGATGCATATGGGTAAGTAAATGTGTATTAGCATTTAGTTACCTGAGAAACTGATCTAAAATGCAATGAGTTAGGTAATGCTGTTAGGTCATGGGGATAGAGTGTGTATTGATGACATTATTCTTTCCATGAGTCCTTATCAAATCTAGTTGCAGCAACTTGCCTTAATTTGATTTATCATTTATGTTTGTCTATATGATTCAGTCATCATGGGTCACCTCATCTCCTTTAAAGTGACATTGATTTTCATGATAAAGAGTACATGTGCTTGGCGGAGTCTTTTTTCCTCATTTTCCTTTAGTTCATATAGCGACGTTGTTTGCAGTAAGGTGTTTATTATTCCTGTAGCTCTCTTTAGGCAAAATGTGATCTACTTAAACCTGATAGTCCAGCTTTCTTCCTTTTCTTTTTTTTTTTTACGTGTAATGCTGTCAACTTGGGATGCTTCAGCTCTTCAATAAAATTTCCATTTCCATTTATTTTCTTGAAGTCATATATGAAAAATTTATATCCATTTCTTAATACTGCTTTTCTGTCCCTTTTGGCTAAGATCGAGTGTTGAACCTATATATTTTTTTAATCAAATTGAAACTCCATATCTTCTGTTGCTTCGGCAAAACAAAGCACTTACTACTGTCTACATTGACAGTGTTGCTAAATACCAGGAGGTAAATCCTGCTGTCTACACCATTGTTACATTCCCTTTCCTTTTCGCGGTGATGTTTGGAGATTGGGGTCATGGAATTTGCTTGTTGTTGGGAGCATTACTTCTAATTTCTAAGGAAAGCAAGCTCGGCGCTCAGGTATGTACTCTCATTATTTCAGCCTTCCATTCAATATACTTAACATCAGCAATTATACAATTATATATTCCTTTGGTAATCAAATAAAATTTTCTGACAGAAACTGGGCAGCTTTATGGAGATGCTTTTTGGTGGTCGCTATGTACTTCTGTTAATGTCGATATTTTCAATTTACTGTGGCTTGATATATAATGAATTCTTCTCTGTGCCATTTCACATATTTGGTGGCTCTGCATACAAATGCCGAGATGCAACATGCAGGTACGCAATTATAATGTTGTTAAATTTCCATTTAAAATTACTTAGATTTGTAATTTGTCAAAGTAATGTTAATGTAATCTCTTATGTGCTTCTTATTAAGATTGTGATTTGCATCTTTAAGCTCCCTTGCTCTGGCCTGGCCTTTAGAAGATTAGCAAAGAACATTTTTCAACTATGTTACAAATTTAGGTTATAATGAACTGCCAACTATAAGATTAAAGCGGTAATTGCTTTGGCCACACTTCAGACTATGTTACTAGTTCATAGATGAGAAATAAACTATTTTTTTTCCTTTTGTTTATTTGTGGCTTCTAGATTGCGAAGAGTAGCTTTTGTTTCCATCCCAGGTAGGATTTATTTTTATTTACAATTTTCTGATTAAGCCTTCAATTCAATACCACCAAAACAGGTTACTTGAAAGTAATAGTGTTCCATTGGGTGTTTCTAATCATTTGATCTCAGGTTAATGCCTCAATCGGTTGGTTTTTGGGATTTTCTTAGTCTGGCTTCTTATATTATTATGTATAAGGGTTTTCATGGTTCTTTTTTGATTAAAATAACCAATCTAATCGATTTTTTAATTTCTAGGACGAAACCAAACCAAATAAAATAAAAACTTGATAATAGTGAAATAACACAAACATGAGACAATTATTTTATTTGAGCATTTGGAATCAACAAATTTCTCTCAATTATCATAAGATGAATGTATCCCAGTCTTCTATTATTTTTCAACAGTATTTCGAAGCTTTTGCATGTTTAGGTTGCATAATTGTTGAGGTTTCCTTCATTTCACATGTCTAACATCCATAGAAGCAATGCACAACTTTAAATAGAATTGTCAACCCTTAAAAAATCAAAGGGGCAAGCATTGAAGAGTAGATGGATTTCTTAACAAAGAGAATTAAAAATGGGCAATCCACTACCCCACTCCACGTACTTACAAAATATATATATATATAAAATCATAATCTATCTCTGCATCTCTTTATATATAATGTACCAGTTTGGTTCGGTTTATTTTTCGTTTTTTCTAGTAGAACCTAACGCAAACCAAATATTGTCGCTTTATAAAATTCAAAACCAAACTAAATCAAATGTAGGTTTTCTTAATTGGTTTGGTTTGGTTTGGTTTTTCAACAAAGCATGAACGCCCCTAATTATGTACTAATGGTGAATATTGGCCAAGTTTTTCTTACATTCAACATGATTTCCCATTGCTTTCCTGTCAAGTGCAGGAGCTATTGTAATGCAATCAAACAGTCATTATCGTCTCCATATTTCTTGGACATATTCAGTTACTGCTCTTTCAATTAATGTTCTTGATGATTCTCTTGACATTCATCTATGGCACCTGACTTTTGCCTCCTCATTATTGAATGAGCGTAGATCTTGAGTTAGTATTTAATGCACAGTTTTCTGCCGGAGCTTCTTTATTTGCATTTTTTACCTGGAATTTGATGTTTGTTTTTGCAGTGATGCGCACACAATTGGTTTAATAAAATACAGTGATCCTTATCCTTTTGGTGTGGATCCAAGCTGGAGAGGTAGCCGTTCGGA
>DF362536.1:28019-40473 GCA_000787875.1 Solanum virginianum | reverse complement strand
CAGATCTGAAGTAGTACCCTCTTTTTGAATGGGGATTCTATTGAAAACTAACATGGTACAGATGTAGGAATAGAATCTACTGAAGCATGTGTAGATATGTTCATAAACTCCTACCCTCAGTTTTTTTTCCATTGTATCTAATCCCCATTAGGCTTGAAAGGTTTATTTTTTATGCGAACATTGTAAATCTGTTGCTAATTTTCCTGCACTGATAGGTTCCTCCAAGCTCAATAACCTGAAATGCTAGACTGTCAATCGGTTGGTTGGCCTCCCTATATATGTGAGCTAGGGTAATTCCTGTTTATTGACTGTGCTTTTTAATTTCCTCTATTTGCTCTGTGAGAGCCAAAGGTATTTTCCAGACTCTAGTACTGATTTTCTGTAGGCATAGTGAGTTTGTTTCAACGATAATATTCTGAATATGAAAAGCTTTGCAGAATTATAGGCATTTAGAGTCTCTGAAGTCTCTAGTGTGGTCTCTTAGGTAGAATGCACAGACACTCCTTCCCATGTTACCCCTGCTAGCACCATCTGAGTTCCCTTTGAGGCACCCATGAGTAGGAGGATTCCATTTCACAGGCAGGTGGTAAAGCCTAGGTCTGAAACCCTCCAATGTGTGGATCAGGCTGGTTCAATCTCTGATTGGAGATAGCCAAGGATTTCTAGTCTTTGCCACATAATATACCAGTTGGGCACAGTGGTATACTAATGTGTCAAAGGATATATCCTTGCCATGCATTTTGTTGTTCCTTCTCCTCCACAGGAGCCACATTAAGATCATGGGGACTGCCTTCAAAATAGGTTGCAGTCTGCTAGTGGCTCTTGCATTCCACCACTTGGTGATTTAGTGTTGGAGGTGTCTTCCCTGGATAGTGATACCTGCACAAGAAGCAAACTGCCTCCATAGCTTTAAGGCTATGGTGACTGTTAGAAATAAGTGAGTCATGCTCTCTTCCTTCCCTTCAGAGCAACAATAGCATCTACAGGCCAAGTGAATTTTCATTCTCTTTAGATTATCCTCTGAACCTATTCTTCTTTTCCACACCCTCCACTGGAAGAAGAAAATCTTTAAAGGTACCCCTTTAATTCAGAATAAAATAACTCTACAAAGATTTTAGGTATTTTTTTTTAATTTATAAGTGTTCTATGTTATTTTTTAATATTCTCATGCAAAAAGAATTATGTAACATGTGAATTGTCTATTAAGCCCCTGAATTTCAGATTCAAAAGGTGGTAACAGTTGATTAACCTGAGAGTTAAGTAAAATGATGATCCATTTGGAAAATGTATTGAAAAAGATCTATTTTTATTTCTATTATTATATAAAAGAGTCATAAGAAAGACGATCAATGATATTTTAGTAATTTTAATTTTATTTAGAGATAAATAATAATTGTATAATTAATGGTCAAAATAAAAATCTAGAAAAATCTCTACATATTTTTACTTTTGTTGTGGACCCATAAGGATACTTTTATAATTGTGTTAAATGAAAAGTTTATATTAGTTAAATTTTGGCAAATAATAATAAATGCTAAACTTGTTTTGACATATTTTAGAAAAAAAATTTTAAACTAATTTAAAATAAATGTGTCTCAATAGTTGATTTTTTCCTCCTAAAAATGACTTTAAGGATTATTGTGTAAACATAGTTTTGTATTAAGTTACATAATATGATCAGTACTAAAGTTCATATCTTGATTATTAAAATAGTCTTAAAAATGATGCATCGTTATTTTGTTATTTAATTTAAAGAAAATATCAAATTTAGTGACCGAAAGAGAAAACAATGTTTGACTATTAAGAAATTAATAATTTGAAAATGTATTCATCGAAATATTAAAAGTTATTAATTTTTCATTTTTATGTAAGATATTTTCTTAATATCAAATATGATAAACTATTTAACAGAAAAAATTTAAAGAAACAATTTAGTATTTAAACTTGAGGAATATTAAATTACAAAATAAAAAAATGAAGAGTTAAAAAATAAAGAAAAACAACAAAATAAAATATCAATAGAAAAGGACTATGTTGAGAAATATAAAGAAAGAAAACAAATAAAAAAATTAATAAAGAAAATAATAACATAAAAAAACAAGTATATTGATTATTTTATTGGGATAAAATTTAAAATTTTCTTTTACGCCATGAGAAAATAATAAATAATCGTGGTATTATGTATTATTTATTTAGTAGGATTAATTAATGCATGTATATATATACTTCTTATCTAATATTATATGATGTAGAGCAATGATTGTTAATATATGAATAAGCATGACTAATGAAAGAAATAACTTTAACATATTAAATTAAATAGTGAATAAAAAATAATTTTAACATAATTAATTCAAACATTGCTAATAATTATATTATTATAATACACTATAATCAATATTGTTCTTACAGAGTATACCAAATGGCCTCTTAGATGCATTACAAGCTCAGTTTTTTAAAAGTGTGTCTTCTATGATTGGCAATTTTAAGAATATTACACAAAATTATATTACTAATTAAGTAATTACAGCTTCTAGTAATAGGTGTAACATATTAAGAGTTAATATTTTTTAAATATTTTGGAGAGAGTATGTCGCTAAAATTAATAATTTAAAATATTTAAACGATAAATTCAGAAATCGTGATCAAAGAATTTATTGTTTGATTTTTGAAATCAAAACTATATCATATAAATTAGAATAGAGAGGGAGTAAATTGTAATAAAAAATACGCTAAAACTAACTAAATGAATTAATAAAGAGATTATGAGTAGCAGTATGTTTAGGACTGATTCTTGTTTGGATTGATTTCGAAATTAAATTCCAAATATTTTCATAATTCTCGCAAAAATTTGTTATTTTATATGAAAAAAAGATAATATTTACCACTTAATTTTTAAGAAATTAATAAAATCCTTAAAAAAAAGATAATTTCAAAAATCATTTGTTTAAATTAGAGTTTGGTAAGGGTTCCAAAAATCGTCTAGAAATGCTCCCAGCATAAGAGCCTATGGTTCCATTCTTGTTGTTGCTGGAGGTACACATTCTTTTTCTCGGTGTGGAATAATATATGAGAAATAGTTTGAAAGTTTTTAAGCACCTTAAATAATTTGTTAATATTTGATTGATTGACATATTAAACATAGTTGCCTAACTTTTAAAATTCTTGAAAGTTTTTTTTTTCTAATTTATTTGATGCTTACATATTCATATTATTTCAAGTAATGAAATAATTCAAATATCAATGTCTTAAAAATACTTATAACTTAACATAACAATTTTATACAAGTTTAAGCTTTTGAAAAAGAAGAAGACATGCATAGACTTAAATGTTCAACAACATAGAACTATCGAGAGAGAGAGGAGAGAGGCAAATTATATATGTATATTTGTCAAATTGTATGTGTATATTTGTCAAATAATTGTATATGTGTAATTAATATACATATATATTTATATATCTGGCAAATGAGGTTTGAAGAGGGAGGAGAGAGGTGAGCGAGATCGAGAGAGGAAGGGGAGAGGCTAACGAGAGTAGAGAGAGACGAATTATATATGTATACTATCGAATTGACTATGTATATTTGTCAAAAATAATTGTATATATGCAACTGGTATACATTTGTAATTATATATCTACAAGAAATTACAGACAGAGAGAGGAGAGAGGAGAGAGGAGAGAGAGGATGAGAAGAGAGAGAAAATAGCAACAAAACTTTAATTATAGGTATAAATTATAATTTTTTCAAACTATAGTTGTATAATGTAAATATATATCATGTGTTTGCCTAATTATGTTATTTTCCTTGAAAAAATAATCAACCCATTGCTAAAGACGCATGAAATATTCCCCAAGTTATTCTATATCTTTTTGGGCTTGCAGGCCCATTTTTGCTTGCTCCTGTTGCAGGCCCATCAGATTAATACGAATGTATTTTGATACAAATGTCGAAGTAAAATGATTTGATATTATTGTATGAACTTCTAAAATTCTTGAGCCGGGGTCTATTATTCTATTAATTTTATAATACTTTTTCTTTAAAAATTATATTATTTACATTCTTATTTCATAAGGTCTGTATACATTCTATCTTCATCAAGCCCTTTTTATAGGATTATATTAAATATGTTATTATTCTAATTGTTGTTTAATTTATATATGTCAATTAGAAAAAAAAATTAAGGTCTCTGTATTAAATTTGATTTTAAGCAACCAATCTTATTGAGCGACCCTAATGAATACATGATTTAAAATTCAAAAGAATTGAGAGCAAGGCAAAAAGTAACCATGCCTCGAAGTAAAACCATTTGTTACTTCCAATAACTAAAGTATAAAATGAAATTTGAAAATAGGAAAAGGGATGTAAAAAACACACATTTCACACACCATCAAAGGATGTGGTGCGGTGTTTCATGCTAACATAGGATTTGAATTCTACAACACAATGACCAATGTATACATGTTCACATTTTCAACGCGATTCTTTTCCATTGGAAAGAAGTTTAGAGTCTAAATAGGGTAATGAGGTGCTGATCGTAACATAGTATGTAAGACTGTGGTTCATTACAAGAACAGGTCAATAGCAAAAACTTACTTGTACCTGGTGTTTAAACTAAACCAACGAATGCAACATTGCCATTCAATGTTTGAGAGTTTTGACACTCCAAAGGAAACTTTGGATTCCTGAGCCTAGGACAGTTAACGCTTCTTCGTTTTACTGGCCTTCAACATCTGGAGAGCATATGTTATTCCTTCATTGAGGGTAGCTTTCCTTCCTAGTTTATAGTTCCAAAGCTCTGTGGTACTAGGACCTTCAGTCATTTCCATCAGAGCAGTAGTTACCAAGTCATAAGCCGCTTGACCAAACTCATGCTTCAATCTGGTCAGCCTTTCTTCGTTATCATCAATGATCATTTCCTACCAAGACACAAGAAATAATTAAGTTCTAAGTATTTTGATGACAAAGAAATGGAAAATAACTATTAGTGTGCATTACCTTGGAACCATTTTCTCTTGTTACATCTTTAAAAGGATGCCAATTGGGATCCCTAAGATGATGCTCCCAGACTGAGCACAACTGAGTAGCTTTTAGGTTTGCATCTTTTCCAGGGAATTTTCCCTTGGTTATCTCATAAAATCTTTTAGTATCAACTTCTCCCATGCTCTTGACACCAATAACATCTGAAGAAGAAAGCTGCTTCATTCCCTAAATGCCCATCAAAACATGTTTCATTCATCAAAATTTTCAATATGTAAGAATGGCTTTCCCAAGTAAAACGACTTGGAAAGATGAAACCTCAGGAGAAGTAGTTTCAATAGTTTGCGAGTTTCTTTTATGAACTGTTATGACTGGATAAATATTCTTGGTTTGCTAACTCCTTATGGCTTAAAGTTATGCATCAATGTATGGACTTAAATGTTCAACAACATAGAACTATGATAGAAAGAGATTCATTAGTTCGCAAAGTTCTTTTATGGACTGTTATAACTGCATAATGTGCTTGGTTTGCTAAGTCCTTGCAACTTAAAGTTATGCACAAATGTATATACTTAAATGTTCAACAAAATAGAACTATGATAGAAAGAGATTCATTAGTTCGCAAAGTTCTTTTATGGACTGTTATGACTGCATAAATATTCTTGGTTTGCTAAGTCTGTGCAACTCAAAGTTATTCATAAATGCATAGACTTAAATGTTCAACAACATAGAACTATGGCAGAAACAGATTTAATAGTTTGCGAAGTTCTTTTATGGACTGTTATGACTGCATCATTTTCTTGATTTACTAAGTCCTAACAACCTAAAGTTATGCATAAATGTATACACTTAAATGTTAAACAACATAGACCTATGATATGAGGAGATTTACTTCGTGAAGTTCTTTTATGGACTGTTATGACTGCATAGATATTCTTGGTTTGCTAAGTCCTTAAAACTTGAAGTTAAGCATAAATGCATAGACTTAAATGTTCAACAACATAGAAATATATTAGAAGCTCAGTTGAGGGTGCAGGAAATACATAACTGAACATGTATATTTCTAATGTTCTTACTTCATCGCAGGAAAAATGAAAACTTGAGTTTCTATTCACAAAATACCTAAGGCAATCGCAAAACGTTAAAGAAATGTACTTACCTCGATCAACTCCTTCCTGGCATCTGTTAACTCAACATTTGCCTGTTGCTCTTTAACAACTAGAGTTTGATACAGAGCTTCAAGATCTTCTAGTTCTTCTTTTTTCTCTTTTAGCATCTCTTCAATCTCTTCTAACTTCTTCTTCACATCTTGGCCATCTCCCATGTGTTTTGTGACTTGCTTGGCCCCTGTGAGACGTTCTATCTCCAACTCCAGTGCTTGCTTTAAGTCGAGTTTCTTTTGATGCTCCATGTTCTTCTGACGGAGAGTTTCTTTCGCCTTCTGCAAGTAAAATTCTCTAGATATCAGAGACTAATTACATAAATTGAGTAAAGACACAGAATGAGGATCCAACCTTGTGTTCTTCCGCCAAAGTCAAGAGAGTTTCATCATACCTCTTTTGCTCCTCTGATGCTCTCTCTTTCTTAAACACATAAAAGAAAACATTATAGTCAAACATTTCCCAGAAAAAGAACAGGCCAAGCCAATATCCGATTTAGGTCCTCATGTCTATCCACCATCTTAGTTCTACAAAATATGACAAGCCTATTTCTTATAATTTCTTATTTTGTACCTCATAGGTAATTCATATGTTTGTATCTTCTTTTATTGCAAACCAGTTTAGTCCATCAGTTAAACAGCAATGCACATTCTATAATTTGGATACCTTAGAGCAAATGCTTTCTAACACAAACAACCCCCCTCCTTGAAGATCAACTTTCCTAGATGTCATGGGACCTGCATCTCATCTTTGGCACTGAAGCCACTAGCACCATATCAACTTCATAAGACTAAGTCCATGAACTTCATCTGAGGTATATACACCTTAATTTCACCTTCTTCTATTAATAATATGTTGGTTTTCCTCAGAAAACTTATTAAGTTGTCAAGTGCAGTGACACACTTAGGACAAAGGGGAATAAGGCGGCAAAACTTTTTTCTTTCTTGCCATCTCTCATAATATGCATAAAGAAGAAAAACTTTCTTAATCAAGTAAGACTTTCTACCATTTGCTTCACCGACTGAAGCTCTTGTCTCGTGTTATCATTGAAGGCCTCCCTTTCCATCAACTCCTTTTCACGCAACTCAAGTTCTTTGCGTCGTGCTTCAATGTACAATTTACTTTGCTCTTGATTCTTCAAGGTCTTTTCAAGTTGATCACGAGCACTCTTCTCCATCATTTGTAGGTCTGTAGTAAATAGAAAGTGTTTGTTAATGTAAATTCAAAGTGTGATGTTAAACTAGCAGATGTCTAGTAGGAGAAAATATGTACCTTCATTATATTTTTTGATCATTGCATCTCTTTCATTCATCACGTTGCTTAGAGACATGGAAGTTTCATTGCATTTGCTCTCTATCTCCATGAGGCTCTTACGTTTGGCTTCGATTGTATTATTCAGATTAGAGACAAGCGAATCAGCTTTGAGCTTCTCTTCTGCTTCAACTTCAGAGATGGATTTTAAATCTCCATTTTTTCGCAGATAGTCACCAATTATATCTGATGCATTGTAATCATCAGCCTTCGCAACCCAACCATATAATTTATGTCCCTTATCTTGTGAAACCAAATACTCCTTCTTCCCTTGATGTTGTGATTCATAGCTCTTTTGAAACTTAATTGCATTAGCAAATCCACTCCAATCATTTCCAAATTCGACCACGGCTTTCCCTGAATGACCCCTATAGTTCCACAATGGATGTACCCTCAATGGATTAAACCCTTTCTTTCTCAAATCATCCCTGAGCCATGAGCCACTCTTTCCCACATAACGACCACTATTCAACTGAACGGGAAGATTTGCTACAATTCCCATCCAAGGAAATGTATATTTTTCATGAACATCATTTCCATGATCATCTGTTGGCTGTAATACTTCAGTTTCCATTTCATCAGACATTGGAATGGTATCTTGGTTCTTCAAGTACTTTGATAGGCCTAAATGCTTCGCCTTATCGTTCAATTTCCTGTGTTGTGAGCCTCCCTTGCTCACTCCTGAAGAATGTTGGACAAGATCATTGAAGCTATAGGCCTGCTTCTTTTTCCCAGGACAGAATGGACATTGGTAAACTTCACCAGAAATCTTTTCACTCCCATATCCCTCCTTTAGCTTTTGATACCATTTATCAGCACATTCCTCCATCTCTGATTCACTAATATCTGTTTCCTCTTCAGACGACATCGCCGACATCTTTCAGCAAAATCTAAGAGTTGGATAATCTTCACAAATAAGTTTACATGAAAACTGAAAATCTATAAAATTGTGCTGCTGCCAAAAAGATAGAAGCACCAGATATTTTTGGTATCACACCAACTGGTGACAGTGTCAATAACAAAGGGTTCATAAATTCATATAATTAAAAGATAAAAACAGGTAGATTAACACTACATTTTTCATATAGATCCTACAGATAGCCTAGAATGTACATATGCATACACAGGATCCAGGGAATGGCCGAATCACAACTATATGGCCTCCTACTAACGATTTTACCAATTACGCTAAGGCTCCTCTTCAAAACCAGTAAAAGGGACTTAATATAAACATCAGAAATAAGGAAAAATCTATATGAGTATTGAACAGACAAGTTGCGCACCAGATAAACTAATCAACTAACTAAGATATATGATGATAATCGATTCGGGTAACAGAAACACCATCTTTTGCCTGGGAAAAATAATCCCATACAGCAAAAATCAGACATCAGTGTTTACAAACAGACTTAGATGGCAATATCAAACAGCATTTCTGAATGTGACACAGATTTTAATGAAAATGGAGAATCAAACACTCTTTCTTTTGCTGAAATACACAGATAGACGGTGAAAATAAACACACATAAACGACATCAAAATCTGATATCCATAGAAAAATCCCGACGAAGGGTTGCTGCTATAAACAAAAAGAGTTCAATACATGTAAAATAAACAACAATGAAAATCTAGAGCACAAACATTGGTCCTTTTGCCTGAAAACACAGAGTAAATACAAGAAACAAAGGAGCAGAGCGTTGTTAAAAAGACCAGCACACCCATAGATGAAGGAGATAAACGCTAACAAAAAATCAATAAAAGGAAGAAAGAATCTGAATATTCCCCATGTACAGATTACAGCTGCACAGCCATAAACACAAAACAAAACACCCACTGTTTCGCCTGTTAAGAAAAAACGAGCTGGTACCCATAGATAAACATAAACACTAAAACTCAGGAAGAAACTTAGAAATCTGAACACGACCCAGATACAGATTACAGATGCACAACCATAATCACAAAGCAAAGCACCCATTGTTTCGCCTGTCAAGAAAAACAGAAGAAAACGAGCTGGTACCCATAGATAAACGTGAACACTGAAACCCCATAAAAACTTAGTAATCTGAACACGACCCATGTACATGTTACAGCTACACAACCATAAACACAAACCAAAATGAAGAAAAACGTATGCATGAAAGCAAATGACATTGCTTAGCCTTACCAATGTAGTTAACAACTGTGAGAAGGAGAAAGAAAAGAAGGAAAAAACCGAAATAAGCAGAGAAGAAGTGAATTCAAAGGGGATTCGGTTTGATTTCGCCTTGCTGAAGAAGGTACAGTACAGAGTGCAGCTGAGTAAGGAGTAGTGGAATGCAAAAAGACTGCTGCACAATTTCTGGTACAGAATCGTTATGCCTTATTTTGGCCTTTTCTTCCCTTTGTATGAGTGCTAACGACGTAGTTCGAATTTTAAGAGTGAATTTTGATTTCTATTCGGATTCGAAAATACGATCGTTGAGAAAGTACATCATTAGAATTAAGAATTTCACAATCAAAGAATTTATTGTTTGATTCTCGAAATTGAGAAAATCATTAAAAATGATAATTTTAAAAATTATTTATTTAAATCAAAGTTGGGTAAGGATTCAAGCGATCGTCTATGAAAGCTATCAAGCACCCTAAATGATTTGTTAACATTTGATAATCTTTTCACTCCCATATCCCTCCTTTAGCTTTTGATACCATTTATCAGCACATTCCTCCATCTGATAAATTAAATATAGTTGCCTAACTTTTAAAATTCTTGGATTTTTTTTTGATAAAATCTTGTATGAGAAGATAGTGATTATTTGATGCTTAAATATTCATATTATTTCAAGTGATTATATTTATATTATTTGGTTTGGATATAAGTTATGATGAGATTCGTTTTTATTGCTTGTTTGGTTTGTCATTTTCAAAATACTAGTCATTCCATAATTTCTATGTATAAGTTGTTTGTTTACAAAAATATTCTTTATTTTTTTTTTTACATTTTCTTTGCGGACTTTAATTTTTCATTCTTAAAATAAAATTTTCACCTAATTTAATGTAAATAATTTTATTTGTGCATTTTCATGATTATGCCGTCTATTTTTAAAATTAAACTTTCATCTTATTTAACTGAAAAACAAAACGTCTATCTTATTTAGCTTTAAATAAAAATTTCATCTTATTTAGCTTTAAATAAAAATTTCATCTTATCTAGCTTAAAAAAAAAACGTTCATCCTATTTAACTTAGAAATAAGATTTTCATCTTCATTAGCTTAAAAATAAAATTTTCATTTAATTTTGTTAAAGTAAAACAATTATTATTAAATTTTAAATTTATCTATATTTTAATTAATATATAAAATATAATTTTTAAGTAAATAATAAACTATTTAATTTAAAATATATAATTTAAAGGGGATATTTTTGAATTTTTACATACTTTATCCCAGGATAAGTTATCTTGAAATTATTATTCTACTCACAAGAAGGGATAACTTATCCTAGTATTAATTGTTAATCATCTGTGATACCTTGTTAGTATATGTATACCATATTGATATATCATACAAGCAGGTGTTGACGTCAGTGTGACATCAGCGTGCAAATTTTAATATTAGGGGGTCAAAATTTTAATAGTATAGGAGTACAAAATGTAAAGGAGTATATGAATGTAAATAGTTTGATTTAAATGAGTACAAACTTAATCCCCCCCCCCCCAAAAAAAAAGGAATAACTACACAATACAACAAACATGTTTAAAATTATTAGTATTTATAGCTATACTATCACTTTTATAGCAAAAAGGTTACTTTATAGGCAGTAACTGTTCAATAATAATCAATGATACTCTCTCACTTCTCATTCCTTTCTCTCTCTTTATTGATTTTCAGATCAAAATAAATCTCTATTTTCATTTTCTTTTCCCAGATCACTACTTTGTATGTGAAATCTTCTAAGTGCAGATTTGTTAAAATCAAATAACTTTCATTTATTTGTGTTGGGTTTATATTTTTTTAGTTAAATTCTATTTTTCTTTTTTATTCATATCATTTAATTTCAGTAGCAATGAAAATAACGTCTAGAAAGAGTAAGAGGAACTAAAAAAAGAAGAATTATATCCTCATCTAATAATTTAATTTGTATTCACTAAAAAAATTGTTGTATTCTACTGGGTATGTTATTGTTGTTGTTGTATTCACTAAAAAAAGTATTCACTTGTTTTCGATATTTTTATACAATTATATACTTGTAATCTTTAATGTGTTATGTCAATCTTATTCATATTACCTGATTCAATTGCATTGTATCAACCCAAGTTTTAAATTGTTGATTAGTAATTGTATTGATATTTCGATATGTAAATACAGTTTAACAAAACAATAAATATATATATATATATTTCATACGGTAATAATAGTGTATTAACTATAACAATATTTGTATCCATTGTATGTGAATTCATAGAACTTGTATTTACGGTATGAGAAAAAATGTACTACTACCATATGAATACTTTGATTTCAAATGAATACAAACTATTATAGAACTCAATGTATTAATATATCAAAGAAGGTAAAGTATATCAATAGCATATGAACACGATAATTTATATACATTTATCTTATAAACACACACACACACATATATATATATATATATACTCTTGTTGTTAAACAAAAAATTGATAAAGTGAACAAGTAAAAAATAAGAAAAATAAAATATAACACAACGTGAGTATCCAAGTATATTCAAATATACTTGTATTCTCTAATCAACCTCTTTGGTCATTAAAAAAGTTAACAACGAAATATAATACAAAATACATACCCAAAATTTTCATCAAGGAGTATGATATATTCTAAAATTTTTATTAATATGATTGGAATCCAAATGAATATGCCTTTAATAAGTAAATATTAGTTATTAATTTGATAACAGAAAATTGAAAATTTAAGAGACATAATTAAAGGATTGTCTGTTATAATAACAAAAAATACCTTATTTAATTAATTATATTATAAATAAATA
>DF362536.1:3561-16638 GCA_000787875.1 Solanum virginianum | reverse complement strand
CCCCCCCCCCACCCCAAAAAAAAAAAAAGCGAGAAAAAACGTGTTGGGCATGATTTCAGCATCTCCCACTAGCTTTTGTATTTTTTTTTCCTTTTTTAACCCTTTTGGAGCGACAATTTTAGGAAATCCTAAATATCACAAACATCGTGATTTCAGCTCGGCCTGTAAACCAATCGAGGGAGTATGACAGATGGAATGGGCGCCATTTTATCATCTCCCACCAGCTTGTTTCCTGTTTTTTCCCCTTTTGGAGCCACAATTAGAAGGCATCCAAAATTATTACGAATGATGTGATTTCAGCTTGGCCTGTAAAGAACTTAAGAGAGAACCGCAGAGGTAGAGAAAAGAAAAATTCTACTATCCAAAGGACAGAAGAGAGAGTTATCATTGTAGCAAGAAAGATTACTCACTTCCAAATCTTCGAGGGTCAAACGCCTATTCTGTGCCTGAGCCTCCTGCCTTTTCAATGCATACTCAGCCCAAACTCTCTGAGAGTCTATGAACTCGCTTTCCCAAGGCTGTCAAGGAATAACAAATTGGTATTAGTAGATAAGTTAAGCAGACAGAAGAAGAATCAACCAGCATCAAAACTCACTTGTATGTATCGGTAGAGATTTGGGATCAACTGGTCCTCTTCATGGCTCATCCCACTTCTGAAATGTGTGACACCCACATCTGTTTGCTGACTATACCTAAGATCACTCTGGGGGATCAATATGTGACCCATTGACAACATTCCAAGCCCTCCAATTTCCTTTGGTGTGTAGAAAATGACAGGAGGAAACCTAAAACATTCATCAAAAAGAAATATAATTACTGAAAATTTAGCTAATTCCAGACACAAAGTCGCACATATTTAAGAACTTACCTGCTGGGCATTTTTGAGTTCAAACCAATCTTAATACGAGTCTGTATCTTGTTTTCACATTTGACCAGCAGGTCCAGCAACTCTTGTGTATGCACAGTTGCTTCACGGAAATATGTCATAAGGCCTACAAGAACAAACCAAAAACCTCAGTTACAAGAATAACTAGCAATACTAAAGTTCATGCTGGAATGATTCTTAGAACAAGTTGTTACCAATAAGAGCAGTGTTCCATTTGTTAACGATCTTTGTGAATGTTGTAGAACCAGAGGACATAAGGATCTGCCTAACACGATTCTCGAACACCTTCATGTGCTCATCATCTACACGCAAGAAGGCAACAGCTGTGCGTTCCTTAGTCTGCTCATTTTGTAAATTCCAGACTCCATCTCTTGTATTGCTGAATGCCTCTTGGGTCATTCTTATCTTAGGCAGTATTCGAACTTCAAACCCACACCTAAACAAGCATATCAACGTAAGTTCATCTCAATGATAACAGTCTCTTCAATAAAGGGTGAGCCATAAACCACTCTTTTCATTAAAGAATATCCAGCAAATTGTTGAATTTTAAGAAGTCCAAGGTTAAAGAAAAGCAAGACACAAAAAGTTCAACTCCTATCTAGAGATGTTCAACACAACAGTTTCCTGGAACATTTGGCAAATGGGATCATCCAGTCCCATTGACACCCAACCCATAGAATATCTTTTAAGCAACCTACAGGATTCTCTAAGAGTTTGTTCAGATTGGCTTGGGTGCTTTTAAGACAGTAGCCTTTTAAGTATTTTTGTAGTGTCTGGGTAAAAGAAAGAAGTGCTTTGAAGCACACTTAAGTTTAAGTCGAAATAACAAAACTAAGTTAACAGCCATAAGTTGGGAGCTCTAACTTATAGCTTATGACTTGCCGATCCAAGCAGGCCCTAACCAGAAGTCACCACCCAAAAGCAATAACAGATAACAAAGAGAAAAGAGATACATACATGCTGAAGAGCAAGTTTGGATTATCTTTGCTATAAACAGAGACAAAGCTGTTTTCCCACTCCAAAGTAGTGATACTTCTAGGCAGTCGATTCTTCATGTCCCAGAAGACACTTCTCCCAAGATTAACTGAAATGTGAATTAACCAAAATGAATGTCAAGTTCCATATAAAATGAAAATAAATCAGAATCCACTAATATTTACCTGTAATCAAACACTAACTACACAAATTCAAAATTAAGGAACAATATGAAAAAATAAATAAATAACAATTACCATCATGCTTCATGAGCCTCATTCTTGCATCCCTTGGCCAGCATTTCTTGTTGTTATAACCAACCATATTTTCATTGTTGGGATCAGGATGCTCCGTAAGATATCTTTGGATAAGGTCCCGAGCCTCTTCATGAGTGAATCGAAATAATATATGCACCTTGTCAATGTATCGAGAGTACAACCGGATAGGATGCCTTGTTTCCACTCTAGAATCACTATAAGTTATGAACTCATTAGGCATCTGCGGGGGGCCCGCAATTTCACTAGCTCGAGTTAAACCAAGAAGCAAAAGATCCAACACAAGCCCATAGTACTGTACAACAAATGAAGCAAACTGAAGACCACGTATCAGCCCGTATGAATTTGTATGGCTCATATCTTTGTAAGATAGTACAACATTGTTTTTTGCAGTGACATAATCAGCAATATTGTGGTCCAGCACCAAACGCAGAAGCCTACCAAAAAAGTAGGTTAAAACAAATATCAGAACATAACCCACTATGAAATCTAAATACCAGTAGCGCCAACAACATACCTGTTCAGCATGGTCAAGTCGATCTTCTCAAAGAATTTCTCAAACTTCGTCTGCAGCATCACCACACACTGTCCTTCACTGGTGTCCCATACTCCTTGCAAATTGTTTATGCCTTGACACCATTTATACACTAACAGAGGTGGTGGCTCTGAGTCTGCAGGCTTAATCCAATTTGGAAAGAGATGGCGCTTATCACCTTCATACCATAGGTACTGGTCCAAATATGCATCAGTAATCTTCTCAAGTGGCTCAATCTCATAAACAGGAATCAGGTAACTATACAGGTCCATAAACTCAATGCCAACCTGTGAAATGCAGTCATCAGTACCTTCTTTCAGAAAGATATTCTTATAGAAACTACCAAACTAAATCAGAAGGGCTCTATTTAGCAACTTCCAGGAATATCTGAGCACACATCTAATCTTGTTTAACCCATAACCCAAAAACTAATCAGCTAATACCTGTTTAAATTCAATATTTATTCAATCCTAGAGAGACTAAAATGAAATAGACCTCAATGTATCCAAAACTTCTTAGTGATATCATTGACCTAGGTTGCTTTACATGATATTTGACCGATTGGACAGGTGGTTGGCAGCAGTAGTAAGAGTGGTCAAGTATCTGATATTCCTGATACTTCTATATGACCTGTCAGAATGCTTCATCCACGATTTCAGGTATTAGATCAAGTAAATCCTAAGATATAAACTCTCTCAACATAGGACAGTGCAACATGATCATAGCTGCTCCAACCAAATCAGTATATTGATCATCTTACCACTCAGAAAAATATTTTGCAAATGGTGAAACTTACTTCTTTGAAGGCACGTTGAGTAAGCAGATGACGCTTAATCCGTGATAATGCCTCATGCGGATTATCATAAGCTTGCTCGATGAGGCCCAACTCTTCCCTTTGCTGCTGGTTTAACCTCACAGCCACACTGTAAGATTCTTTCAATCTCTCAAGTGCAAGGATAAGTAGCTTTGTGTCATGTTTATATGACAATGGAGGGAATGGTATGGGAGAAAACTTCCTCGACTCCAACCAATGAACAGTGGTAGTATATATAGCTACAGCTTCTTCAGGAGTAACATATGGACCGTCTTTCAAGTAGTTATGTTGCCGCTCCTGTTAATTGCAAGAAACGACAAAACAGCATGAATTATCCCAAGCTTGTCATCAATCAGCAAATGTGATAAGAGGGAAACCAAAAAGAATTTTACAATCTAAGAATAACCACAGAATAATAACTCCAGTTATTACCTGTTCAGCCTTCAGCCAAAGGCGAGTCAATCTTCCAAGGTTTTTTCGACACACAGTCTTGTCAACAGTTGCTCCTCTTCTTATACGTTCACGGTTGTAGTGAGCAACATTTGTCCACCAATCAGCTTTGGATTTGACATAGCGGAGAATCATGTTCTCAATAGGAACAGGCAAACCAGGGACCTAACAAAACAAATAGCCAAAAAAGCAACTGAATGTCTCATCATAAGCAAAACTCATTGTTGTTTTTTCCTTTGGGGTGGTTAAGAAAAATACCTTCCAAGGAATATTTGCCTTCCAACAACGCCATGCTTCACTAAGATGCTGCAAGATGGTTCTTGCTTTATTTTGCTTGATCCCCTCTGCAGTAAAGAAGCAGTATATTAGCCAAAAGTATTAGTCAAGTAACGGAATGAAATAGAAGCATTCCAAAAAAGATGGACAATCAACAACAGAGAAGTGTTCACCTGGCATAGCATCAAGGACATCATGCATTACTGCAGCACGGAGCTCCAAATCAAAGTGGCTTTCAACACGTTGCTTTGTGACAGTTTTGGCCACCCCCTTCGAATGGCGACCCTCAAATTGCCTTGCCAGTAGATTTCCTAACCAACGTTCCAAAAGAGGTACTATTCCACGAAGAAAGAATAACCACACCCTCCACATAGGCGCCCAGAAACCACAACCAGGACCTTTTCCAACTGGCCCGGTGTTAAATCGATAATAGATCAAATGTTTCAGATCCTTGCACATCCGAATCTGCCTCATAAGCCTGTACTTGTAACGATACATACCCGTCAACTGACCAACATGCGAAAAAATGTATTGTAAGCCATCTGCCAGCTGAAATGCATCAACATTTCCCAGACGAAACTGGACATTGGCATCAACAACAAGCTTTGTCAAACGCAGAATCTCACGACACAGGTGGAAAGCATTTCCAAACCGGGATTTCTTACGTTCCTTTGTAGTTAGTGTCTTTACAGGCTTCAAATTAAAATTGTAATCAAGATGAAGATAATTCAGGTTCTTCCTATGGATCAAAAGATTCAGCATATTATATCCCTGCTTGCAAACTTGAAGACCAGCCTCAGCCCAATCCAGTTCTGTGGTTTGGAAAAATTTTGTGGCTTGAAGTGAGCGGAACAGGTGCTTCTTCTTCTGGGCTTTAGGGGGTCTATGATGCAACTCGTTCAATACAAAACATTTCAACAACTTCTGATAACTGACGCGCACTTTGACAGGATATGATGGAGGACTGGAGGAAACAAAATAGATAGTTAATATATTTGAGTTACACAGATTAACTTACTATGACAAACAAGATAAGCAAAAGCAAAGATAAAAGCATACCAATGCTCCTTAAACCAATCTGACACAAGGGGAATATCTTCAGCACGTCTTGTTCGACCAGATCTCATGTTAAACGGGCGTGGAGCAAACAGCAGGGAAATACCAGCAGCAGTAGTATCTGTATAGATTGGAGTCTCAGTCAGCAAAGGTTCCACACCCTCAGGTAACGCAAAATCATCATCGTCGTCGTCGTCAGAAACTTTCTTGTCACGACGGTCCTTGTTGACTATAGGATGTATAAGCGGATCATAATAAAAAGCAGGTAGATCGGGATCCTCTGTTTTTATGTACATGATCATCGGAGTGTGATATATGCCAAGCCTCACCTTTCTTGGCCTGTTGTTATAGAGGTGAGGGAAGGCAATTCTGTACTCTGTCCTAAGTGGTGACCTGATGATCAATTTGTTGATATCATTGAACTCATTCCAATCTTCATCTCCTTTCTCCATGTCACGATATAAAGGTTCAAACTTTGGACCACCTGCAGAAAAAAACTTCTTAGTGAAAAGAGTCCACCAACAGCCGGATCAACACGTACCGTGAAAAATAATTCCCCTATCTAGACCAGGAAAAAGGAGAGAACAATTGATATTAGAAGGAAACTGTGTTTGAATGTGATACCGTACCTATTACCTAAACTAGAGAAGGGAAGCCAGATATGCAGGGTTAAGCATGGAAATATGCAAACAAATCTTGAACATATGAGAGAACTCAGAAGTATCATTATTTTTTAGGTTCCTGAACTACCAATCACTCAGGTATACCTTCTGAGTAAGGTAATGCAGGTAATAGGCAGAATAAAGAACATTTCGAACTCCATGGGAGGATAGTCTTCATAGTTCAAACCACCAGCATTATTTTGTCAGACCAATTAGCTAAAAACTCAAAAGAAAGAAACAGAGAACTAAGAACTCATGAAGCATATTCCTTACCAGGTATGCACATGTTCAGCGCTTTAGCGGTGAAAAAGGACTCCATATCAAACAAGTAGAAGTAATTGCGATCAGTCAGGTCTGAAAGCAGCTGTCCGTTCTTGCTTTATTTTGAGACGACGGCGGAGGTGGCGGCATCATTGGTGGTCAGGTCTGAAAGCAGCTGTCCAGCCAGGCGGTGAAGTGTTGCCATTATAGGGAGGGACAAATGCCACCTGCGGTAACTAGGACCATTGATAAGCTTTGTTTTCACCAATGGCTTATGGTCATAAAACCAGTTATAAACCGCAGAATCCTCTTCTTCATCCAACTCCAACTGGATTGGCTCCAAAGGATCAACATCCAAAAGATTATCAGCATAATCTAATGGTGGCTCCTCATCGTCAAAAGGAGGAAAACGCATTCTCTTGAAATGCCGCCGGTCTCTCTTCTCCCTTCGCATCATGATCCACATTGTGCCCCACTGCAAGATTTCATGATTAGGAATCAGTCTAAACATATATGGCTCAGTGGAGTTGAAACAAAACTAAAGCAAAGCAAAGTTAGCATACCTGAGCCAGATATATAGGCTCGACAACCCATGGAATCTCATTAACAAATGTAATAGCACCAGTAATATGGTATAGGATTTTGACATCTCGAACCTGTTAAAATAAAAGCATTTTAGAACAAACTTGAGATATGACTAGTAGAACAAGACATGGCACAATCAGAATAAAATAATCAAAAAGCTGTAGGGAGTACCTGCTCCCACGGCATAGGCATGTTCTCAAGAAGTTTGTAAACAGCATGCGGGACAAATTTAAGAGCTCCGAGATACACACGTTTGTCATGACGATATTTCTTTGATGACATATCCCCATGGTCCCTGTAATATGTATGAGCTTGATAAGCAAACAAGAGAAGAAGCACAGCAAATCACATTTTATAAAGCTGAGGAAACATTGTCACCAAATCATGACTATATTCTTTTTTTATGGTTCACAAAAGACATGATGTCTATGTACAAGCTCAGACAATGGAGAAGTGCATTTTTTGTATGCTGACATCGAACTTCAAGGAGATCATAGATGTAGAGCAAAAGAATATGAATTGGACAACTATACATTCTGAGATAACTCGTTTTTTTTTTTCTGTCAGTTCTCTTCTTAATATTTCTTAACAGTCCTCGTCCCTGGTTATTACAAGGTCCTACTTTCCAGGTGTTATATAAATTCATTTGCACACACATTGAAACAACAAGATGGTTATGAGGCCCCACCAGATATCAGAAAAGAAACCACATTATTAACACCAATCCACTCCTTTCATATTTCCACTATTTAAAACAAAGTACAGCCTTTTCTAAGCATCATAAAATCAAGATAAATGTGAAAAGTACACACCACTTCCCAAACTAGTGTTCTGGTACATAATCAACTAGTGTTCTTAGTAAGCAAGACACACTTAGATTACACATAATAAAACCACGGATATACTCCCAAAAATCCCCAAACCTACAGCTTTAACAATTTCACTAGAGAGATTTCTCTCTCACTCTGATGCTATCAATAAACTAAACAGAGAAAACTACATATAGATTTGGAGCAATTTCTAACAATATACACCTAAAAATCCATGTATCAAAATCTGAAAAAGCCTCAGGCATACACAATTGCAAGAAAAATCACAGCATATTACCTTGTAATTAAACCACAACGTCTCCTAAGTATAATACACGCCAACTAATGCATTTATTCACAGCCCAAAAACCTTTAAAATTAAGAAAAAAAAATTGCCTAATTAACTAAACCAACAAATAGATTACCTGCATTTTCTGACACTAAACACCTAAAAATGCACAAAATCAGCCCAAAAGAAGAGGTAAGCGTTCAGAATTGTAAAAAAAATACCTAATAATCTTCCGGACATGTTCCGGGGGCATATCTTCCTTTTGCGTTTCCACAAATCCAAATTTCCTCTTATCACTGTACCGCTTAGAATTCAGCTGCATCCATTTCCTAGCTTTCTCTTCCAGCTGAGCTTCAGTAGGCAACACAGTATACGAAGGAGGTGGCAGAGGCGGTCCAGCACCAGTAGCTCCTCCGCCACTAGTACCAGGAGGCATCATAGACTGTCCTGAACTCGTACCAGGTGGTGGAGGCATCATAGACGACGGCGGAGGTGGCGGCATCATTGGTGGCGGCTGCGGTGGTCCTCCGCTAGTACCTGGCGGTGCGATGTTACTATTGTTCCACATATCTTGTCCGTTTCCACTCCACATAACTTCGTTAGAAGTCCAAATCTCAAACTACATAGATAGAGCAATGAAGTACTAAAACCCTAAGGTACAAAACCTTTATAAGCGTTTGGACACAAAATGTCTCTACAGAGATTTGCAAATTGCGTTGTCACCCGGAGACTGACGGTGGTCCTGTGGCCGTGAAAATCGATTCACGGAGGAAGCTAGGACGGAGATGGAGGAGAGGGGATAGGGTAGTAGAAGTGAAGTAGAAAAACTTGCGATAGGGCGGAATTACGGGGGTTTATGAACAAAACAGCGAATGACCGACTCGAAAGGTTCGGGATGTACCGACTTCGAGTCTCGACTAAAACCTAGCTATATTTCAATGGTATACATATATTACATTATTGTTTGTTACTAGTTACATTTATCATATTTATATAATAATATGTCCTTTTTTTAATGGATTTTTGCGACGAAGGTTCTCAGGAAATAGTCACTTTATTTCTGTGAGGTAATGATAAGATTTGCGTATATTTTATCCTCCACTGATATATTGTTATTGTTGTATTTGTTACTAGTTAACTTGTTCATGTGTATTTCGTTAATTAATAAAAGTATATATAAAAAGAATAAATTATTGAAATGTTGGTAAATATTCTAATTCTTTTGATAATATTAAAATTTAATAATTCATGAAATTATGTACTTTGAATTGAAAGATATATAAGAGAAGTAAATTATGTACTTTGAAAGAAATATTTTATTCGTGTTGAAAGTCAGGTGACAAGTTTTATAAAATAAAAGAGATGCTTTATTTATACTAGACTTACTCCACATGCGTCGCACATGTATGGTTATTCTTATATATAATACCTAGTGAAATCCCACAAGTGGAGTCTGACTATTCTTATATATGACTATTCTTGAGAGTCAGATAATTATAGAATAGTATCCATTCTATCTTTTATCAATCTATTGAAAATGCAATAACGTTTTCATTTAAACACTTTTTCTTGCAAATCTAAATGTTCAGTTGTATCGAATTTAAATGTTCTTGGAAGAGAATGTAGTTAAACAGGGTCGACGCCACAGTGGATAGCAGTGTAACTAAAACATAAAGCAAATGTTAAGGTGGGTTAAAGGGAGGGCTCACTATTCTGGAGGCCCAGATTGTTTGCCAATTGGCATATATGATATTAGGTAGCATTCAATCATTGTATAGTTGATATACAACACAATTGTTCTACCTATCTAAATTTTCTACTGTTTCCTCTTGTAGTTCAGATATTGAATCCTCCACTGGAAGAGGTCTGTGTGCATGGCCAAATATTGCGTCAGTTGCTGCCCTGGGTATGTAGTGAACAGCTTCTAAGCTTTGACTGGACTTCACTCTGGAAACATTGTTCAAATAAGAATAAAAAGTCACGCAAAATGATCAAAGTGTCAAGGTACATCTCCAAAGTAAATGCTACTGAAAAGAAGAGACATTAACAAAAACAGTGTTAAGAGGCTTAAATCCCAAGTTCAACATAATACCTAGTGTAACGTCTGTGGAGGGTAGAGTGTCCGCAAACCCTACCCTTGCCTCGGGAGGCAAAAAGGTTGTTTGCGAAAGAAAAAAATTGACAAGTAAAAGCTAAACTCACTTCAAAAAGACAACAAAAGTTAGCACTGAAAAAAAAAAAAAAAAAAAAAGAGCAGGAAATCCACTTTTTTAGTTTTCAAGTTGTTCAAGAATTATTAGCAACAGTAGGGAGGGTGGACAAAAATGAAGAGATTAAACAAATTGGTTCACTTACTGGAGCATGAGCGCTCAAGAAATGTTCTTCTGCATGTTTTTTTAGAACCACATCCCCACATATTCTACATTTTTCAAGCTTCCGGGAGCAGTGAGCAACATGCAAATCTAGATTGGAAGAACGAATCGTCTGTCACAGGAAATAAAACACAATTCAATCAGCAAATTGATGAATTTACAACCACACAGTCAAAAATCATATTTAGAATAACATAAGAAGAAGCTAACAAATATAGAAGGAGAAACTTGAATAAACACGATATTAGCATGATATGATTGGTCACGCACAAATGGCAACCACTAAGAGACTACACGTCTTACAGCTTAGACTGAACCGAAAGATAGAGCTGGAAAGGTTTTATTACTTCATTGCATTGTAAAATTTCCCTGGGTGTTATCCACAAATCTCAGTGATCATTCATCATAAATTTAAAACAAGAACTATTCAACTTTTGTCCTAAGAAAATAAGGATTGAATAAGAAATACACCCGTAGCTCACGTCCCCTTGCAAAATAAATCAACAGAACAAATGCCAACTAACACTTCCTCCAACATCAGAATATACAAGTAAACACCAATAGCCTAGCTGGTGTTTACTTTTCCACATTGGACCTTATATGCACATGCATTGCAAGCTTACCTTATTAGAGGAAGGTTTGGAACTCTTACCAACACTTTAGGTTTTGGAGTTTTCGCCCTTTAACCAAGCTAAAATCATGATCATTTTTTACTGATAAATCAATATGACCACATGCACATATATAGGAGCACCTTATTGGGTCGTTTAATTGCTGGCTAGAGTTATACTAGTATCAGGTTGGAGCGGAATGGTGTTAACGAAGGGATTCTAAGCCATGTAAGTCAGTGCACACTAACCATTAAGACAAGATTCATAGACCACTTTTACCAACACGAGAGGAAAAGCAAATGCATGTCTGAGCGACAATTACATTAAGAATGACATAGATTCATGTTTCCAATGGACTGATGGTTGGACCTTATAAACATCACCAAAGAATCAAAGCATAATAGTGTCAGACATTCTTCAAATTCAGGTAGAGGTGAAGTAGGTGGGGAAAGTATTATTTGGCACCTCCCTGCTCAGGTGGAGTCATTTGACAGGTAAATATATTGATATTGTTTTAATGTTATGTCTGAGGTTTTATAATTGTGTTTGAACTTTGAATTCCTTGAATTTTCCTATTTTTGTAGGTTTACTGATATTTTAAGGACGATATCACTTTGGCTTAACTCACACAACTTGTTAAAAACATCGTAGCTAATGATTAAGTTAATGAGCCGGTACATTAGATCCCAAAGGAACAAAATGATGATAATTTGTCTATTGACAATGATAATGTTAATTTAAAATATTGTACCTCTCAATCATAGTAGGCTGAACCTGAACAATCTTCCTGAACGATCCTACACGTGTTGAGTTGTTCCACATGCTTCCTTTCTCAGCATACCAGAATTTTGTGATCTCAAAGCTGTCCAAGATTTCCCGTAAAGATCTCAATTTTAGCTTCACCCTGGCTAAAGCAGAATCTGATTAAAATTTTGTTTTGGAGATAATATTTGTGGTCTTACAAGGAGCATGGCATCGAGTTTTCTCAATGCAAGAATGTTGATGTGAATATCTGACCGTGGTTTCCTCGTCAATGCCTGAAAGTATTGACATGTGTTAGCACTTAGATAAGCAATATCTGGAAAGAGAGTAATTCTTATGCTAAAGAAAAGTTTTCACCTCAATAGCAGTTCCATTTTGTAGCATCTGTGATGTACTAACAAAATTATACAATGTAATAACATATGTAATGTTTCGCAAGCGTCATCTTGAATGTACGCAACCAGTTGTCCCTGTTCTATATAATAACTGACAGAGATGTTCGTGTTGCCCTGTGAAACACCTTCACTCTGGCAAGTCTGTGCAAATTTGAATTGTCTAGCCTACCAACTTTGAATTGTTCAGTTGTCAAATCAAAATTGAATTGTCTAGCCTACCAACTTTGAATTTTCAAAATTGGCAATCCATCATCTACCAAATTACTCCTATAAATATAGGAGTAATTTGCTCATCCAATTCACTCCTCCTCTTATACATTCACTCTTTTATTCTTTTTCCCATTCATTTATCCATTTTTCTTCTTCTGTATTTTATAATACTAGGAGAGAAAATATTGAGAAAATTATTGGGAGCATTTGTAATTTGTACTCCACATCTTATAGTGAATTTGGCCGACTGTTGGCATCCGTGGTTTTTTTTCAATTTGGGTTTTTCACGTAAAATCCTTGTGTTATTGTTCTTTTCTTTTTGCATTTTTCAAATCGTTTATCTTTGGTTGTTAGATCTTGGTGGGACTCCTCCTACTCAATTAAACCCCTAACAAGTGGTATCAGAGCCCTACACACAACTAAAGATGTCGTTCGGACGGTTTGAAATAGAAAAGTTCAATGGAAAAATTTCCTTTACCACCTGGAAGATCCAGATGCGTGCGATCCTGATCCAGAGTGGCCTGAAGAAGGCGTTAGAAGGAAAATCAAAGAAGCCGGATACCATGTCGGATGCAGACTGGGAGGAATTGGATGAAAAGGCGTTGACCGCGATCCAATTGATGTTGTCTAAGGAAGTGTTGCGTGAGGTGGCCTATGAAAAGATAACTGCTGGCCTATGGAATAGGCTGGAATCGCTGTACATGACGAAGTCTCTTGCCAATAAACTTCGTCTGAAGGAGCGGCTATACACGATCCGTATGGCCGAAGGTACGCCAATTCAAACTCATTTAAATGAGTTCAATTCAATTTGTATGGATTTGGAGAATCTAGATATTAAAATTGATGATGAGGAT
>DF362537.1:19511-42385 GCA_000787875.1 Solanum virginianum | reverse complement strand
TAGGGTGGGGGTGGGGGGACACTACACTTGAAATGTCATTTATGCAACTTGTTTTTTGTACTTCTATCAAGGAAGTCATTTTCCTCATTTTTAAAGAACTTGTTAGTCAAACATAGGAAAATTGGAAAACTTTTTCTTGAAAATGTTTTCCTCTGTGCCAAACACACCCTAAACCCAACCAGGAAAAGTAAAATAAAGAAAATTTCAGTTCATAATATTACTTACTAGGGATTGTTTGGTACGAGGGTTAAAGGATAACTAATCTGGAGATTAATTTTAAGATGAGCTTATACCATGTTTGGCTGTTATATAATTGCAGGATAACTTATTCCGGGATTGTAGTGTTATTTTTATCCCACATTGAAGGTGGAATAACAATCTTGGGATAACTAATCCCATGATAACTTGTTCCCCAACCAAACAAGCCCTAAAGATTACATTAGTAACAAAAACTTATTCTTTGATTGAAGATAACTATGCTATAGATAATGAATACAATTTTTATGTGATTCTGAAACAAGTTTATTGATGTTGTATAGCTGTATTAAAGTCTGTTTAAGGCTTGCTGAAGTGATTCTTTAAGTGGAGAAATGTATTAAGACTGACTAGGTTCCAAGTGAAGTAAAGTTCTTCAGCCTTTTGATCTACAACTCTTTTGGAGCTTTTTCGACATCTAGACTAAAAAACTGAACCTTGCACTTTAATTTTTACCTAAAGCGAGCAAGAACAGTGAGACACGATTGATGTACAACTCAAACTACTCATATTGATTTCTCAAGGATACTGTGTTGATGCATTCTTCTGATTGTTAATTCTCACAGTGGTAAAGCAGCTTATGGAATGATGAAAGACATGGGAGAGAATCCAAGGAAATGGGAGGGAAGAAAGATTCTCTTCATACACACAGGAGGGCTACTAGGTTTATATGACAAAGCTGATGAAATAGGCTCGTTTGTGGGCAAATGGCGTAAAATGGATATCAATGATTCTGTCCCTAGACAAGACGGCATCGGCAAAATGTTCTGAAATTGCTGAAAAAGGTGATAGCAATTATGTGTCATTTATCAACGTTTACAAGATTAAAAATCAAAGTCCAGCATTTCTGGATTTAGATAAATAATGAAGGTGTTTTGTGCCCACTTCTAAGACTAGTTGAGTTATGGATGTATGGTTTCTTCTTGCTATGCCCAAGGGACAGGCCAACCTTTAGTGACATCTTGGGGTGGGGATTGGGTTGAGGTTTCTCCCTTGATTGTTTAAAATAATGATTTTGTATATAATTAAAAAAAATAATCAAAATGATTCTCTTACTAATCATTCCAACAAGACAAGTTTTTTTGTTTTTTTTGGCTAAGTCATCTTGTGCTCATTTCACTGTGTGCCTGTTACTGTCACTAGCACACGTATGTGTACTCTGCCTACCAAAAATTAGGCCAATGGAATACAATCAGCTATTATATTTTTTTGGATTTCCTGGAAGTTAAACCTTGATTTCGTTTCATTCACCATAATAGGTTCTTTTCCCTTCGAAATATTTTGCTTTAAAAATTTGAGTGTAAATAACAGCTGTGCATGTAGAGGGCCCATGACTGGCAATGAGGCAGCTATATGTATGAATCTAGAAAATACAGCCGAAGGAGTAGTTCAAATGATGGTTCAGCGGCGTCTCTAGAACCATCCTCGGGGACATATGGTTATGAATCATTATATTAAGATTCAAAAAAAATTATAATTAAATTATTTTTAATTAAAAGAAAATATTTTTTTTAAAGATTGATTAAAGAAAGAAAGGATATCACGGGACAAAAGAGTACTACTTTCCACTTTCAAGATGACAAGATCTCAATCAAATGAAATGTGATGTCTCGATTTTTGAGCTAATTCTGCAAATTGATTACGTGTGGGTAAGAGTGGATAATTTAATTGCTCATTCAACTACAAGCAAATTCACTAATGCTTATTTTGGTATAAATAAAGTAATGACAAATCCTTTTCGATCTAAAACGAGTGTGGAATTATTTTTCATGGATATATTTAATTTTTTAATTTAAAAAATGTCTCAAAAACTATTTCACCCCTCTACGCCTAGAGGTGTTTATGGTTCGGTTTAAATCGACTATTAATTAAAATCATAACCAAATCAATTTAGTTGATTTTTAAAATTTTTAAAACCAAATCAAACCAAATAAAAATAACCATCGGTTTGGTTATTGTCAGTTTGATTCGATTTGATTTTTTTTTTAGAGAAGTATTAAAAACACCCTCAAACTTGTCATAAATTATTAGTTTCGTCCCTAAACTATTGATAGAATTAAAACACTCATCAACTTGGCGAATTAAGCTTAGATACACCCTCGAACTTTTGTCTCTAAACTATTGATAGGCATAAAAACACCCCTCAACTTGGCGAAGTAAGCTTAAATACACCCTTGAACTTGGCATGAATTATTAGTTTCGTTCCTAAACTATTTATAGGCTTAAAAACAATCCCTAGCTTCATATTTTTATAATTTATTCAATTTTGATTTGAAATTTTGTAGAGCTTCATTTGCTGTCATATTTTTACAATCTTAAAATCTTCTTACGAGATTGTCATCCGACTATGAAATTTTAACGTTGCTGGAAGTCCACATTGACACAAAAAAAATCATAAACAAAATAGGAAAAGATAGAGAATCAAGCAGTTAAAAATGAGAATGAAACAAAAATAGATCTTGTTTTGAGATCGCCATTATGAAGAAAACGTTAAATAAGAAGAAGAAGGGTATAGTAGTTTGGTAATTAAAAGTTTCACGGAAATTTTCTTTTTTTAAAAAAAAAAAGAGAAAAATTAAGGTTGATGTGGTCTTTTTTTTAACATTTTACGCGCTTTAAATAAATTGTACTCACTTGTTAAATCATGTTGCATGAGAGGGTGTATATAAGCCCAGTTCGCCAAATTGAAGAGTGTTTTTAAACCTATCAATAGTTTAGGGATGAAACTAATGATTTTTGCCAAGTTCGAGGGTGTATTTAAGCTTAGTTCGCCAAGTTGAGGGGTGTTTTCAAGCCTATCAATAGTTTAGGAACGAAACTAATAATTCTTGACAAGTTCAAGAGTGTTTTTAATATTTCTTTTTTTTTCGATTTAAAAGTAATAAATTTGTTGGGGGCATATACATCTCAATAGATACAAACATCTGGTACATGAAGAATCCATAGAAAGCTACTGTGGATTCAATTAAGCAATAATACAAAGAGTTATTATGTGATTTAGTTAAGAAATACTAAAATTATTATACTCGAACAAAGTGATTTAGTTAAGCAATACTAAAGTCATAATACACCAAAGATGAAATCTTTATTTTTTTAAAAAAAGTTCAATAATTAAATAACTATCTGGGGAGGGGTTCCAAGAAAACTACGTATCAAAAACACTAACAAAAGAATTTTCAAATATAAAGATCAAATCTTTATTAAAAAAAAGTTCAATAATTAAATAACTATCGGAGAGGGATGACAAGAAAACTACATATTAAAATACCAACAAGAAAATTTTCAAATATAAATGGTAAAGTTAAAGATTTAAGTTAATTAACATCTAACAAAAAAATTATATATTATTTATAAATACTATATTAATAAACACAAAATTTATATATATAATTATTCGGTTCGATTTGGTTATTTTGGTGATTTCTCACTAGTAAAATCAAAATCAAAATCAAATTCAATAGTATCAATTTTTAAAATTTAAAATCTAACCTAACCAAATCAAATCAAACATCAAATTTTTTAGTCAATTTAATTCAATTACGATTCAATTTGATTTTTTAATTATAAACATGAACAATCCTATTTAAACCACACAAAAATGCAAAAGAAATTCAATTTCTTTTTTACTCCGTGACAAAAATGAGTTTGGATAGGCACGAAGAACTTTTCCTTTTTTGAAAAATTGTTTTTGACAGTCCAACCACAATTAATTAACCAAGCATATATAGAAAATATTAAAAGCAACAGGTAGTGAAACTGTTCCCATTTCCCAACCGCCACATCGCACCACGTGTCACCTCCTCATTTCCCCTTCTCCTCCGTCACTCTTATTTAGTCCACCATTTTCTCCGATCAATCAATACTTCCCCAATTCCCTAAAAATGGTGTTAACAAGGACGTCGATACGAGATTCAGAAGA
Organism: Solanum virginianum; assembly: GCA_000787875.1. Taxonomy (NCBI): domain Eukaryota; kingdom Viridiplantae; phylum Streptophyta; class Magnoliopsida; order Solanales; family Solanaceae; genus Solanum; species Solanum virginianum. Next base: position 38,211 of record DF362537.1, on the reverse strand, counting down.
GAGCTTGCACTGTACATTTGCATCAAGATATGTACAGGAACCTTTACCCAAGTTCAAAATCCCTAAAAATTCCATGCCCAAAGAAGCAGCATTTCAGATTGTAAACGATGAGCTTATGTTGGACGGTAACCCTAGGTTGAATCTAGCTTCCTTTGTTAGCACATGGATGGAGCCGGAGTGCGACAAGCTTATCATGTCTTCCATTAATAAGAACTACGTCGATATGGATGAGTACCCCGTTACCACTGAACTTCAAGTCAGTACTAATACTCTCTCTATCTCTATTTATGTGATATTGTTAGAATGAACAAACTTTGAAATTTGTTAAATGAGAGATTCTGAGTTAAATTTTGGGAGGGAAGGATTATTGACTGTATGTAATGGACACAGAGCTTAGTTCAGTGCACTGATTTGTAATTAGGTAATTATAGATAAATCTCTGGAAAAACATTAATTGATAATCTGTAAAAGTCGAAACTAATTAAGAAGAGTTCTTTTCAAAATTTGATCCAAAATCCATGGCCAAAAGCTACTTAACTTGATAGATCTATCCTACATCCTTATGTTGATGTTACTGAAAAATTTTGAGGTAAAAAGTTGCTTTGATGCCAGATATTGTTTGATGATTTTGGATTGATGTTGTTGGAATGAAATTAAACGTTTTAGAGTTGCAAACTTGAAATACTAGCATGGAAAGAGGTGATGATAATTTTTATTTTTGGGTAGATACTGTTAATATTCAGAGTGATTTGATTTTGTGTTGCAGAATAGGTGTGTTAACATGTTAGCACATCTTTTCCATGCCCCAGTTGGTGACGATGAGACCGCAGTAGGAGTTGGTACAGTGGGTTCATCAGAGGCAATCATGCTTGCTGGTCTTGCTTTCAAACGCAAATGGCAAGCGAAAAGGAAAGCAGAAGGCAAACCTTTTGATAAGCCTAATATAGTCACTGGAGCTAATGTGCAGGTAAATCAGACTTCCAGTCAACTTTTCAACTGTCTTTCATGTACTGTGAATGAACTGTGGACTTGAGTTTGAAAGTTTATTGCTTCTGTTTCTTGGATCAAGATGTGCAATGTTACGTTGATTTGTAATCCTAGTCTTGAAACACATGGTGAAATTCTACATGATATTATTGTCAAATTGCAATCTTGTTAATTTCAAGCAGTGTTTTAAAAGACAGTGTTGGGACTCACCAGGCGGGCCTCTGGCAAAACACTCCAAGAGCCTTAAGCATGCTCAACGCTCAATGCTTGAGGCTTGCTTAACATATCTTATACAAATTATGTGTTAAATTTTTTAGTTAACATTGTTGAACTTCACAATGTTTAATAAATGAACAATACTTAATAGTTTCTTCATCTATAGAAATAAGAAGATTGAGAGTAACTCAAATAACAAGTTGCGGTATGACATATTTACCATTTGGTAACACTGTGAGGATGATTATTATGTACTATTTTTTCAAGAAATACATAGTGAAATTTTATTTTTTGACTTATCATTGTCTTCATGTTTGTGTCATCTTTCAAAATTATCTTGTTTTCTTGTTTAGCTATTTGAAAGATATTTTTATACAATACTAGTAACTTTTATTGATTATTTTCTTTTAGGAGGGTAAATTGCACTGTATGATAGTAATATATATTTAGAAATAATGATTTTTTTATTATTAGAAAGTAATTATTATTTTCTTTTATTGATTATTATTATTATTGATTATTTTCTTTTAGAAATAATGATTGATTTTTTTTATTATTAGAAAAGTAAGATTTTAGACTTGATTTGCACCTCATAATAATTTGTATATTATTATGTATTTTTTGTACTTGTAAAATCATGTTGGAAGTTTTATTTGCTATGAGTTTTGTTTTCTTAATCATGTTTGTATTATTTTAAACTATTGATATGTTTTTATAATTTTGTGTTATTATATTATTTTACTATATTGGAAATTAAAAATCTAAAGATCCATGGGCTCACGCCCCATGCTTCTTGGCTTACACCTCACCTTGTGCTAAATAAAACACCCGGATCACGCCCCTAGCCTTTTAAAACACTGGTTCCAAGTGATGAAATCTGATTAGATGGAACACTCTTTTAAACAAATATTTTGTCAATTGTCATTCTAATCCCTTGATCATCCGTTTGGGACAAGATTAACTACTAAAACCTTGTAAGTGATGTATAATTGTCTGATTACTAAAGTTTGGTTTTTCTGCTACATGCAATCTTTGATTCTGCTGAAACTTTTCTGTCTGAACTTAATCGGATGTAGGTCTGCTGGGAAAAATTTGCAAGGTACTTCGAGGTTGAGTTGAAGGAGGTGAAACTAAAAGAAGGATACTATATAATGGACCCTGCCAAAGCAGTAGAGATGGTGGATGAGAATACAATATGTGTTGCTGCAATTCTTGGTTCCACTCTGACTGGCGAATTCGAGGATGTGAAGCTCCTAAATGAGCTCCTTACAAAAAAGAACAAGGAAACTGGATGGGATACACCAATCCATGTTGATGCTGCTAGTGGAGGATTTATTGCTCCTTTCCTGTGGCCTGATCTTGAATGGGATTTCCGCTTGCCTCTAGTGAGAAGTATAAATGTCAGTGGTCACAAGTATGGCCTTGTATATGCTGGTGTTGGTTGGGTGATATGGCGAAGCAAGGAAGATTTGCCCGATGAGCTCGTCTTTCATATAAACTACCTTGGATCCGATCAGCCTACTTTTACTCTCAACTTCTCTAAAGGTAATATCAAGTACACTTCTTATGCAGTGGGAGAAAATAAGGAATGATTTGTCGTTTAGAAGCAGTTTCCAATTTCTACTCGAGATCTCGTGTTGATGTTAGCTTTAATGCTGTCTCCCAATTTCAGGTTCCTATCAAATAATTGCGCAGTATTATCAGTTAATAAGACTTGGCTTTGAGGTAATTACTGAAATCACATTAAACACAACTCTGTTTCTTCATGTCTGAACAACAATTGCCTGGATTTTAGTACTATTTAATATTAGTCGAAAGCTTGAGTTCTCTTCAAAGGTATTATTTAGATCTTATATTGTGCTTGCTTGCAGATCTTAACTCTGTAAATATACAGTTCCTTTGATAATGCAGAATACCTCAGAATTTAAAACAAATTTTACTCAGAAGAGTTATGGAGGAAAATAGTGGAATATTGGTAATTTTTAAATGATGTTTGTCAACAGCAATGTTCCTTCTGAGGTGGTCGAGGATGTTGAATCTTTCTGTCTCGAGTAAACCTGCCATTAGTCGCATTGTTCAAGTATGATACAAAATGATTTACGGTTTTGTTTCTGGTTTGCAAGGGTTATAAAGGCGTCATGGAGAATTGTGCAGCAAATGCAAAAGTACTAACAGAGGGAATCACAAAAATGGGGCGGTTCGATATTGTCTCTAAGGATGTGGGCGTTCCTGTTGTAGCATTTTCTCTCAGGGACAGCAGCAAATATACAGTGTTCGAAGTGTCTGAGCATCTCAGAAGATTCGGATGGATTATCCCAGCATATACAATGCCACCGGATGCTGAACACATTGCTGTTCTGCGGGTAGTCATTCGAGAGGATTTCAGCCACACCCTAGCAGAGAGACTCGTCTCCGACATTGGTAAAATTCTGAATGAGCTAGACGCACAGCCTTCTCGTTTGCCCACCAAAGGTGTTCGCGTCACTGCAGAGGAAGTGCGTAATGACAAGGGTGATAAGCTTCATCAGTTTCACAAGGACACTGTTGAGACTCAGAAAGACATAATCAAGCATTGGAGAAAAATCGCAGGGAAGAAGACCAGTGGAGTCTGTTAGTTCTGGCCGCGCTTGTTTCTGGGCTACGCTTTCATCGTCATCCTGTAGTATTTATTTCGATTTAGGTGTGTTGTTTCCATCTAATGTAGTTGTTGGTACTGTAAATGCTGTCATGATCTTGGCTCTGTATATGTTAATAAGCACTATTGGCTCTGTATATGTTAATAAGCACAATATTTCCAAGTTTCTGTAACATATTTTCCTTATAGGCATGAACGGGGATAGAGTCACAAGGCCTAATTGCATAGTAAGTGTTGAAATTAATGCTTGGTAATTAGTTACGGGTCGTTTGGTTTGAATATAAATTATGTTGGGATAAATTATGTTGGATTTAGTTATTCTGATAATAGTTTTTTTTGAGTGATTGGTTTGTTGCACTAAAAATAGTATTCATAGGATACTTCTTCAACATAAATTGTTTGTTTTCAAAAATAAGTTTGTTTTCAAAAATGCCCTTTTATTGAGTTTTTCAAATATCAATTGCTAGAGCTTTAATTACTCATTCTTAAAAGCAAAACATTTGCCTGATTTAACTTAATTATTTTATTATTATTTTTGAATACCGAGGATTTTTTTCTTTTTGGTTAATCAAAGACGCATTAGTACTGTTTTTTAAAAAAAGGGAACTTATAAAATACTTATTGTAAGCAATGTGCGAGTTCAAAAGAATTACTACCATTACTTAAAATATTACAACTTAATTATGTCGACTTGATTTGAATATTCTCAAGATTATCTAAAGGGATATTTTATGTCAAGTTGCAATGTCTTGCAAATACACAAGTCAAAAAGTGATTAAAAAGGAAGTCAAAAAGTGATAAAAAGAAAAATTAATTTTGTCATTTTATAAATTTATCCCATCACAAATTGTGATGAGATTATTATATCATGGGATAACTTATCCCTTTACTATTTATTAGTCTCGAAATAGATTATTCCTCATTTGCCAACCAAACGTCCATTTAAATGTCACTAAAATTTTATCCTAAAATTATTTATTCTTATCCCTTACACCAAACGACCCCTATCTATTACAAACATGGATAACAAGTTCACAAAGCAGTGAAACTAAAATAAATTATAATGTGAATGACAAATTAGTGGGCACGACGTGAAGAAAGTGATTATTATTCATTACAGCTTACTATTGTGTTGTGTTTGATAATTTTATTTTTTTAGTGTCGTACAATGAGAAAGAGAGTTTGAAGATTAAAAAAAGTATTTTAAGTTTTAAATTTATATTTTAGAGTAAATTCTTGTAGTGGAGTTATTGATTCTTTGGACTCAAAAACTAATTCAAATTTCTTTTAATATGTGATGTTGTGTATCAAGTGGCTGTATTTTGGAAGGAATAAGTTAAAAATTATATTGTTAAATCATTAAACATTACACCACAACAGATTTTAATTAAAAAAAGAGTATAGTATTTGTGCTTCAACTTAAATATTGATTTATTATTCATTTTAGTTTTTAACTATAATATATTGTGTTTTCACAACTCTTATCTTTTCCTTTTCTAAAAAAAGTATATAATACTTTATGTGCTTAAACCCTCAATTTATTTGTTTTAATTTAATTTTTTTGTAGTTATTTAGAAAAAGAATGTCTATTTTTTATATTTGAGGACTCTTTGATTAATTTTTCACCCATCATGTTTAAAGTGATAGAATCAAAGAATATTTAAAAGATTTTATATTTTTTAAATAATTTTTAGGTCAAATTAAAATCAAATAAAAATAAATTGAAATGAAAAAAGTATTAGTAAAGAGTTTGAGAAAATGTCTAAAGTGTCTCTTATCACTGGGTTAAGGCTCAAAGTGATCCTTGAATTTTCATCTGGTTAATTCCTCGTGTTTGCAATATTCTTGCACTTGTGGTCCTCCAATAAATTTTTGACTTATTTTTTTAACACTGATTTGGTCCATATTTTTATGCATCAAATTTTCGATCGTCTTTTATATATTTAGTAGAAATAATACTTATATGTGAAAGAAGGTTAGAAGAAGAGTATCTTGTTTTGTTCAGTAAATATATTATTTCAACTAACCTAGGAACAATTTGACATATAATGCTACAAGAAAAGAATATTTTGTACTATTCCATGTGGAAATGGCGTGATAAATCTCTCGATTTTAGCTGTAAAGATATTTTTACTAAACATAACAAGATATTATCTTCTCACCTTCTCTTACATGGAGTTATTATTTCTATTAAATATATAACAAAAAAATGACTGGATATTCCACATAGAAAATTGTGAAGAAAATTAATGTAAAAAATAGGTACAACAACAATAACATATTCAGTAGAATTCCACAAGTTGGGTCTGAAGGAATAAAATGTATGCAGAGTTTACCACTATCTTATAAAGGTAATGTTACCAAAAATATACTAACAATAACATACCCAGTGTAATCCCACAAGTGAATTTTCCCACATTAAAAGATATTTACAACGAGGAAAACAACAACAGTAAAACATACAACAACAATAACATACCTAGTGTAATTCCACAAGTGAGGTCTGGGGAGGGGTAAAATGTACACAGACCTTACCACTACCTCATAGAAGTAGAGAGGTTGTTTCCTGAAACTCTCGTCTGAACAACCCATCAGCAGAATACAATAGATATGACAAAAGTGAAAGAAAGGGAACAACAAATACTACTCTACTGCTACTAACCACCTAACCCTACCAACCAATTAGCCTACTGCCAATCTCGCTTCCCTCATCTTATCAGCCACCTGTAGCTTATCCCGAATGGTCTCATTCCTAACCTTGTCACTTCTGGTGTGACCACACATCCATCTCAACATTCTCATCTCTGTCACATGCATCTTCTGGACATGTGTTTTTTTGATTGGCCAACACTCTATCCCATACAACAAGGATGGTCTAACCACCAATCTGTAAAACTTACCTTTGAGTTTAAGTGGTATCTTCTTGTCACACAATACTTTAGAAGCAAACCTCCATTATAAAAATATACTAATATTATAAAAATAAGGAACTATTAGTGCTCCATATAAAAACTTAAAAATAACTTTAAAATTTAATAAAACAATGAGGGACTATTTTGATCTTTTCTAAAAAGTTCACATTTTAAGACGGAGAACATTTGGTCAATAGAAAAAAGATAATGCTGTTTCCCGCCAAATTGGGCATCGCCAAATACCTAAAACCAGTGCCAGTCCCGCCCGTATCGCCATTGATATCAGATCCAGAAATTCTTTCAGCTTCAAAAACGAATAGAAATTTCAGACGAAAAATCTGAAGAAGGAAAAAGATGAGTGGAGTTCTAAGAAACAAAGTACAGAGGAAGTTCAAGATGAGGGGTTACTCTCTCAAAGTTGAAGCTCTCTCCGAAGTCCTCTCTTTCCTTTCCAATTTTCCCTCCGATGCCCTCGACGACGCTCTTGAACTCCTTCTAGATGAGCTTCATCATCTTTCATGTCCGTACATTTCTTCGTTTAATAGAACCCCTTTTGCTTATTTTTTAATTTAATTGCTATTTTTAATGATTTTTGTGCAATTCTGTTTGATTTGGGCAGTGAAGTCTTCGATTTTGGACAGGGAACCGGTGCATAAAGTGGTGAGCCTTTTATTGGAGGCAGATGCTGCTGTTGAAGAGAACCCTAGCTCCAGTTCTTCATCTGCTTCTGCCCTTCGTGTTATTGATGCTTTTATTGTCCCTAAATTCCGATACGATCCTGTTAAGAAGTTCTTTCATGAGTATGCTGCTTAACTCTTCTATTCATTTTGCCTCTTTTCTTATTCAATTTATTGGGCTCTTTTATCCTGGTTGCAACTTTATGAATTTGGGTATTTCTTGCATCTCTTTCGCTGCACCCCTTTATAGGCGCAGTAAGCTGTAATTTGGTTTCTAGAAATGTTTGTTTTCTCACATTTACTTGTCAACGTTGCTTGATTTCTATGGGAGAGCTCTAGTGCATTCAAATGAGCATAATCTGGAAACTGTTCACTGTATGAGTTTAAAGAATTTAACTATTTCATTGGAATGTTACTAGAGTTTTAAGACAACTTCTCCAATTGTTTAAGTTGATGTTTTTCAGGAATAGGTGTACTGAAAAGTTGGTTCTCTATAGTGAATACTACTCAAAAAATATTCAACAACAGAAGATTGATCATGATTAAAAAAACTGAAATAGGAAAATTACAATAACAAAGTAATATTAATAGAGAAAGCAGAAGGAGATGATGATATAGACAGGAAGGGGATGAGAAGCTAGAGAAGAAGGGAGATGAGAGGATTCAGATTTTCACACCAATGCGCATAGCCCTCCTCATATTACGGAGTACTAGTTGTAAAGTTACATTTCTTCCTTACTTTTCCAGTAGCCTTTCGACACCCTTTTATCTACCCGGATCCAGATATGGTCAACCAGCAATTCGTTAGGCGATTTCATCTTTTGACCCTTGTGTAAATACTCTCGAGGCCCAATTGCTTCAATTTGGTCTGGCCTTTTCATAATATTCTCTTTGAATTGGTATAAAATTGAGGAAGCTGAAACCTTTATTAGCTTTTTAGTTTTATTTTATCAACTATTATAGTATTTGTTCAAAGCTTAGTCATTAACAAGAATTTCAGTTCTAAAATAACTAGATACCAAAACTATGCTCCATTGTTTTTCTTGAAAGTGTGTGTTTTACTTAGCTTTCTGACAGATCTGTATATACTTTTGGAATCACCTATGCTTAGAATTTCAGTTAAAAGAAGAATCCATTTTCTGTGTGTAGGCACACAGGGAGGCTACCCATTCACGGTGATGCCTCTGGCAAAGCCACCTTGTACAAGGATAGATTCCTCTTATTGTTTCAAAGGTTATCTCGTGATCCACGGTTTTCGTCCCCTGCTATTGATGCCCCTTCTTCTGATTATGGCAGCTGTGAGGTGAGTGGCAACAATGATCCTAGTTTAGATTCACATCTCTTTAGATGAATTGCAGAGTTATGGCTTTCAAGTTCCTGTGGAAATGATGCTCACAGTAGGAAATTGTTGTTTTGCAGATATCTCCAATTCAATCTCTTGTTGGACGAGTAGGGAGAAGATGGATAATGGGAGTAATATCTCAGTTGGAAGATGGTCATTTCTACTTGGAAGACCTTACTGCAGCTGTCGAAGTAAATTTATCGAGTGCAATATCCTTTTCAGCTGTTTTATCTTATTTCATTGCTCATGATGGTCCACAACTAATATACCTGAGTCTGAGTATTTAATGTCCTTCATAAGCAAGTTTTTCCCTTCTGATGTTGAACCATTACTGATGATTTTTTCTCTCTCGTTAGTTCTTTGGTTGTCCTAGAAACCTATCCATTTGCTTATATCAGATATGGTTTTCCCTACAGCCCTTAGTTGCTGGGTTGCTTTACACATTTACTCCTGTAATAAGTCTTAGTGTCTTACAATTTCACTTCTTGTTTATATTATTATTCCTTAAATTTGGTCCATCTTATAATAGAGTCATAGAACTAAAGCACATTGAATTGGCCCCCTCTCTGTTGATGGAAATGTTCGGAAATTGTGCTCTTAGAGTTAACAGTATTGGCAATTACATGCTGTGTATCCATAACCTGCAGTACAAGATAACTACAGGTTTCTTTGTGGAAAATACAGTTGTCCTTGCAGAAGGCGAAATGCAGTTGGATGGTGTTTTCCAGGTCAATTCTTCTGCTGAATCTCTTCTTTGAAATACTAGTTTGAACTAGATAAAAACTTAAAAGAGGTTGATAAACTTCAATTCTTGTACTTTGTGGTGCTTAGGATCCAAGAGAATTTCATCAATCTTCACTTTTAGTTTCTTATCAATATCTGATGAAGTAATTACAAGAGAAGTGAGTTCTGCCTGTTTAGAATCAATTCGTATTCCTAATTCTACAAATGAAGAATAAGATCAATCAAGCTTGCCAGTTGCCAAAGCTGATTGCGTTTTGCTCCAGAGCCAATTCTGTACCTGCCAATTCACAATTTTCTCAAGAAAAGCTTGTCAAGTCTGGTGCTTCAATTTTTTTTTTTTTTAATTCTAGTGTGACTGTTCGGAAACTTTAGGCAATTATTGTACCAAAAGTGATATAAGCCACCACATAAGATTTGATGTCAAATTGCTTGGCTGAGTTTTGGATATGTTAATATTATTGGTGGTTTAATTAATAGCTAATTTGCTAAGAGTATCATGCAGGTCAGAACATGTGGATTTCCTCCATTAGAGGACAGAGAAAAGTCCATGGCCTTTTTTTCAGGACTAGACTTCTTTGGTGGGGGTATTCTTACCAAAGAAGAAACTGTATCCTTTTTTACTTCGTTCAATAATACAAAAATTGAAAGTACATGGCAAAAGTATTCATGGTAGCTAAGAATGGATATGAAGCTTCCCTAACTTCTGCTTCTGCAATAGTTAAGGCTTGCAGAGCTGGAGAAAAATGCTGTGAATGATATGTTTGTTATACTATCTGATATATGGCTGGACGAGGAGGAGGTATATATGCTTCTTTTTTCTCTAACCCTCTCTATTCCTTGTTTTAATACGTTTGGACTAGTTATGGTTGCCTGATCCACCATTCTCCCCTATCCTTAGAGAAGACTTTGGGAAATCTGGAGACAATCCTCAATGGTTATGAAAATGTAGAGGTGGTTCCTTCTTTATTTGTCTTCATGGGAAACTTCTGCTCACAGCCATTTAATCTTTCATTCAAGTCCATCTCAAGTCTCAGGCAAGTGCAAGTTTGAAATTTAGCTGTATTACACTATTACTGCTACGAATGTTGATAAATGACAAACAAACATAATATTCAGAGTTCAGTTTGGAAAGCTTGGGCAAATGATTGCATCGCACCAACGACTAAAAGAGCATAGTCGGTTTCTTTTTATCCCCGGTCCTGATGATGTAGGTGTGTTGATAAACCATCACAATTTGTTGTTGTAAGCTTTTGGCGACTCAATAAAATGGTGAGTAATTTTCTCTTGTTTCTCCAGGTCCTTCGACAGCCTTACCCAGATGTCCTTTGCCTAAATACCTAACTGAAGAACTTCAGAAATATGTCCCAAATGCAATATTCTCCAGTAACCCATGCAGGTATCCTTTGTTTGCTGCACCCTGACTTTTGAATCAAACAACGAGAGCTAAAACTCTGAGCTTCTTTTCAATTCTTTAACAAAAAGAAAACAAGTAATGCAACAGTATAGTTCACAGTTTGGATCTTTCCTCTTCCGCCCAATCTAGATGAGCACAATCAAAATCGCCATCATACAATCGCTCATGTTAACGTTGTAAGCATTTTGGCTGCTTAGGTGCATGCCACAAAGGATTGCATCTTCTGCTGAAACGTTAACATATTATATCATAGATGAAGTGAGTCATTCTCAAGTTTTCATGTTGAAACAGAATCAAGTTTTATACCCAAGAGATTGTGCTGTTCCGCCATGATATGCTTTATAGAATGCGAAGATCGTGTCTGATACCTCCCTCAACGGAAGAAACCAGTGATCCATTTGAGCATGTAAATTATCTTCATAGTCTCAAAGTTTGGATTTTGTTTGGTATCATAGGTCGAAATTCAGGATATGCTCATGTTTTATTTTCCTTGCAGCTTGTTGCGACTATAATACATCAAAGCCATCTCTGCCCCCTACCCTTGACGGTTCAACCCATTATCTGGAATTATGATCATGGTCTACACCTATATCCAACCCCTCATACGGTACTTTCCTCTTTCTTCTATATGGAGATTTTTTAGAAATCAGAGTTTCTTCAAAATTTATATTCCTCCAACAAAAAAGTTAACAATATGCATGTATAACTTCCCATATAAAAGTTGTGATGCTAAATCATCAAAATATACCGTAAACTTGGTGAAATTATATTGCACTAGCAACTGAAGTTGAAGTTTCAAGATTTGGTTTTACTTCAACACATAGTTTTTTTTTTTTTTTTGCCTTAACACTGAAAATCCAATAGTTTCCTGGCTATGTTGACCGGACCCTCCAAAAATGCGTATCTTTTGAAGAATTTGATACACACCCAACAATATTTGTTGATGAGTCCAAGCAAGACTGATACTAGGAGATATATGATTGCAGAATCATGACTAATGTCCGTGATCTTGTTTCACAATGTTCCCCATGTGATTAAATGGTTTCGTAAACTGTCTCAAGCTTAGAACATGTATTATCTCCTTTTTATACTGCCTGAAGCTGATACTAGGATATGCGCTCTAACTGTAATTGATAAAATTTGATCTGATATTTCCAAACAGATAGTGTTGGGGGACAAAAGTGAGCAGAAAGCTTTCAGATACACAGGAGTTACATGCTTTAATCCTGGTTCCTTCTCAAACGATGGCACATTTGTGGCATATCGGCCGTGCAATCAGGAAGTAGAATTATCAGCATTGTAACTTGTAAGCATCAACTTCAAGCGGCCATCTTAGCTTAGTGATTAACTCTTTGGTGGCTAAATTAGTCTTAATTGTCTTTTGGCTCTTTCATTCTTTTTACATCTATAGGATGGCTTTGTATATTAATTTGTTTTCCTTGACTCTTTTGATTGTCAAAATCAAGTAATCTTGGATAGATGTTAACCGCCTCAAGGTAGCTCCCTCCTTCCAGACCCCGCTTGTCGAATAGTATTGAGTATGTTGTTGTAGCACAGAATTGGATATCTACTAAAATTTTCAACATAACATTCAAGACACTTTTTTGATTTGATTTCTTATTTTCCCTTTTTGTTAGATTTTGAAATTGTAGTGTAGCATTTGTGACATATGGAACAGGACAATAGCAAATCACTGAACATATTTGTGCAAGATGGCACAATTTTCTTTCCCCTTGATTAATTGAGATGACTTTTTTCACATATCTCTTAATGTCTGTTTTTGTTATGATTAATCCATTCCGCGAGTCAAATGTGGATGCTACAAAGTACTAAGTGTTATCATTTGTGGGATTATTGCACTAATTCACACTTATTTATGCCGAAAGATAAGCTTATTTGTGTTAATGCGGTAGTTAATTTTAATGTCCATGTGCTATTATAATATCTTTTGATTGATTTGGTAGTGTAGTTTTTTCCTTTTGCACTCAGCTACACCTTTTCTACTGCTTCTCTCCAAGAAAGAAAGTAGAAGTACATTTATTTATAATAATATTAGAAACTGGAAAATTTATTCTTATATAATTTCGACTGTAAAATTACTTAGATATGAATTAAATAAATTAATAAATACCAAATCCTTACCAAATTTAATTTCCTACGACTGAGGAACCTTTTGTGTGTTTGGTTTCTCCGTTTTCCTTTCGCTTTCAAATTTACTTTCAACCATAACTTTTTCTGGAATGTTGAAATATTGGTTTATTAGGTAATCTAAATATGTAAGTTTGTCAGTTTTGTACTTACTGAAGGTCTTAATTTTATTAGTTTAGATTTTAGTTATTAAGTTTATTTATTTTTTTAAGCTTGAACTTAATGGGTTTGAATAAATTTGAATAATTAAGTTATGTAACAAAACTTTAATATTATCAAAATGTCTTAGTTCAAAGATTTTATAAATGATAGTTCATCAATTTCACTCCTTCATTGTTATCACCATTGCCACTATTATTAACCATCGTTGCTTCCTATCGTTATCATTTAATACCAACATCATCCCAAATCACAATTACCATTACTGTCAATCACTGTAATTAGTTGTTACTATTACTATCCGGTGATTACAATCATCATCACAAACAATCATTACCACAATAACCACCATTCTCAACTACAATAACAACTACTGTCAATCACTGTAATTAGTTGTTATTATTTCTAGCCACCATTAACAATCATCATCATTAACCACCATTATTGCAACAACCACTCATCACCACGTACCAACCACCATCGTTAACCACAAGCAACATTACTCTCTATCACGATAATTAATTGTGACTATTATTAACCATCATTTAAAATCATCATTGCCACAATAAACACCTATCATCAAGTATCAATTACACCATCCTCAATTACAATCACCATTACTGTCAATCACTATAATTAGTTGTTACTACTTCCACCTACCATTTACGTACCATCATCACCATTACCACTACAACATAACAACAATTAACCATCACCACCATCAACCACTAAGTCATATATCATCAACTACGATATTAGTTGATCAGCACCCACTACTAACTACCACTATTATTTATCAATCGCCATCATCATCACTACTTGCTACTACTCACACCCACCAATATTAGTCGATATCCTCCCAATCGGCATTCGCAATCACCATAGTATGTCAAAACAATATCTTAATTATTTCGTATTCATATTTTAACAATTTGTTTGTATGTTCAATTTGAATATCTAAATCTTAATGTATATCTTAATATTTAAATTTAAATATTTTAATTTTAATGAAAACAAATGAGGTATTAGTACGAGAAAGTTGCCAACTAATAAAACAAACAACGACAACATACTCAGTGGAATCCCACAAGTAGGGTCTGGGGAGGGTAGAATGTACGCAGACCTTACCACTACCTTATAGAAGTAGAGAAGTTGTTTCCTGGGAACTATCGTCTCAAAAACCCATAAGCAGAATAAACTAGATATGATAAAAAGGAAAGGAAAGCGAACAGAAAGAGCTTTAATAACGAAAACACATGGCAGTATGTACTATGATAAAATTAACACATATACGACAGATAATGATAGCACATGATGTAAAACACGACTACTCCTGCTACCATGCTATACCCCAATGCTAGACAACCACGTAAACCTACCAACCATTTAGCCTACTACTCTAATTCGCGACCTCCATACCTTTCTATCTAAGGTCATGTCCTCGGTGAGATCAAGTTTCGTAATATTTTATCTGATTACCTCCCCCCCAAATACTTCTTCGATCTACCTCTACCCCTCCGTGTAACTCCTAAAACCAACCTCTCGCACCTCCTAACAGAAGCATCGGTACTCCTTATCTGCACATGTTCAAACCATCGCAGTCTCACTTTTCTCATCTTATCTGCCAACTAACAGAATGATTTATATTACTAGCCTTACGTGACACAAAAATTACAAGGGATTGCATAATTTATTTAGGAATATGTTTCTCAGAATTAAGTTACTAATTTAGACAGTCAATTACAATTAAAATTTTGGAAAAAATAAAGTAGAGTGGTAACCTACTCGAGGCAAATTATATTATCAATTTATATAAAACAAGATCTTTACTAGACATGTGTTAATTATATTCCATCAAGGACATTTGTAGGGTCATGCGAACTCTTTTCGATGAAAAATTATATTATTTATATATGATTAAAATAATTTTTTATGTATATTTAGTAGATATTGAACCTTTTTCGATTACTTCATGTGTCTACTTATTCAAATTTTGAACCATCTTGATGAAAATCTTGGCTTTGCCACTGAACATTACTACAGAACTTCACATAAAGGAAACTACTACTAACATTCCAAAAACTAGTTAATCACTAACTTATAATGGAAAAGCCACACAATTTATCATTCGAGTACTTTCATGAAACTAAAATCAGGTAATACAATAGTACAATGTTGGAATTTAATGAAGATGATTGAATAACAAATTATTGTCTTACTTAAAGACAATACTACAAGTTTCCTTAATAAGAATAGATAAATTAGGTCAGGTAGGTGTATACCTAATTTAAAATGTCATAGGAAAAGAAAATTCTTTAACTTGCAAATGGTTAAGCTGTTAGTTTTCAGTTAGCAATTTGCAGTTGAGAAGCTTAATTGTGTAAGCTTCAAATTAATCCCATTAGATTTAATTCAGGTAGAAAGAATGTGTAGAAAACGATTTGATGAACAGACAAGCTAACATATTGATTAGGTGAACATACACATACAAGTAATCTATACGGATGCAGTGTTGGATTCAAGATTTTCTTTAGGCAACTTACACAAAACTCATACTTTTTGGAGCTAACTTTAACTAATATCAATTTTTTTCAAAATTACCAAAAATCTTTTTTTTTTAATACAAAAAACAAAATCAGCAGTGATATATGTCGAAAACGTAGGAGCATTAAGGGATTTTACTATGATACATGGAGAAGTAGGGATTGTAATTTGTATCAATAGGTGTTATAATTTTGTATCATTTAAGGGATTTTTGTAATTTTTTAAAGATTCGAGATTATATGAAATTATGTAAACATAAATTGTGTATTTTTGTAATTTTTCCTTTTTTCTTTAAAGGGTTCAAAATTTTAAGAAGTAGATACACGAACTAATCGAAGGGGGTTCAACATCTATTATATATACATAAAAAATTATTTTTACCATATAAAAACAGTATAATTTTTCATCAAACGAGGTTTAGATGAACCCCTAAGTACTATATGGCTCCGCCATTGCTCCCATGGTCACATGCAAAAAAATAATGTATACAGTACATTGTTTGAGATTTTCCATGTTGAATGTGTGTGCCTAATTAAACGAGACATTTATCTATTATGCATTTATATTTCCTTAACTTTCTCTGCATAACTACTCTGTAAAATGAACCAACCTTTTTTGTAGGTACGACCGTACAAGTAAAAGGCCGAGCGACAACACATTTTGTGGTGTATTTTGTACGAATTATTCTTTTTCATATATATTTGAAAAATAATAAATTTGGACTATCACTTCTTTCATTAATGAAGTCATTTTGCTCATCTGTAAGAAATTTCTTTTCTAGAGAAAATGTTTTTTTTCCAAGACATGGAACAAATAAATTTTTTTTTTTTTGGTAATAAACACCAAATGCACCCTTAATAATTACTAATTAATAATTTTATGTCGGAGCGGATCTTTAATTAAATCTCACGTAGTTCATTTAGAGAAGGATCTTCTCCAATTTCTCTCTTCATTTTTCATAAGTTCCTATTTTAATATTGGACACATGACATAAGAGGGTCTGGGGAGGGTAGAATGTACGCAGACCTTACCACTACCTTATAGAAGTAGAGAAGTTGTTTCCTTAATATTGGACACATGACATAAGTTAGATTTAATGATTAAGATTTAACCAAACTATGTTAGAGATGTATTTGGTCAATTAAATTTTAGTCATTAAATCTAATTTATATCACGTGTCAACTATCAAAATAGAAAGGCCAAACAGAAACTTGAGGAAAATGAAGAGAAGCCTCCCCCAATTCACAAGACATATTACTTTCAAGTCGAACTATATATGCATGTAATATGAATATTTTAGAATATATATACATGTATTTAACTTATATGTATCTTAAAGTTGACAATATATACTGATGAACCTTTAGACGTAGATATGCATGCGTAAATCATCCAAGAGAAATAAAATGAAGAGATTAAGGAAGTAGGTAAAACCGGTGAAAACACAAGATTTAGTCCAACATCAATATGTTATATAATTTTTATTATTATTATGAAGCTTATGCAATTTTGACATGTACCAATTACTTGTTCATCCTATCTAGAATATGCAGACGAATTTATAATTTGAAATTTATTATACGTACATAGTTAATAAATTTTTAAATAAATATACATGGTTTAGAGATCTTTGATAAATTAATATTATTAAGTTCTGACGAATCTGTATTTTTCATACACTTAATTTATAAGTTTGTGCTTCAAATTTACCATCAATATAATAAAATCATAAATTAATGAGATAAGGGTCAAAAAAACACATCTTAACTATCCCAATCTTTTGAATTTAATAACTGAGCCATCGAGAATGTGAGTTCCTATTTGAACTATCACCCAATCGTTAGCGAAAACACACTTTGACTAATTTCTGATAATGTATATATACTTACTCTTTTGTTTAAAAACTTTGCCACGTATCACTCCATGTGAAAAAATAATTTCAGCATGGAAAATCTGAATAAATAAATATTAAATTTAAAACTAAGGTTAAAAATTAAAATTATCCCATATAAATTAATTTATTCCAACTGCAATATCTATCATCTTCTTCTCCATCTTCTTATCTATGGTCTCATCTCTGTCGTGGCATTGATATCTTCGGCCTGAATTGAAAGTGAAGAGTTAAGAGTTTAAAAGAGTTCAATTTAAAATATATATAAAAAATTAGCGTGTCAATAAATAGAGATATTATATATGCGAGGTGGACGAACATTATTGGACAAACACACCAACAAGCATTTATAGACAAACATCTGGTTTAGTCAATGTCTAGGTGTGTTGTATTAACCACAGTGATAGTTCAAATAGAAAACTCACAGACTTGATAATTCAGATAGAAAATTCAACAACCTATTTTAATACTTTACTTATCTTAATTAATTTTCTTTTCGTTGATAGTTGTTACAAACGAGAAGGACTAAGTGGATTTATGACATACTTGTTAGAAGCTTATAAGTTTTACTTACAGATGGAAGTTGAGAGATTAAGAGTGATGTAGACTTCCTTAATTGTAACAATAATCCAATTTCACATAAAATAAAATATAGTAATAAAACATAAGTTAGGCCAACTATATGAAAGTAGTCTTATGACAAGTCAACAACACCTTTTCGTTATTTTGAAAAAAAAAAATCAATTACCAACTTTTTGTTTATTTGTTAGTTTATTAATATTGCATTTTCGTTATTCATGTTTAACAGATTATAATAATTAAGATATATAATCTATTTTGTTGATGAATTTGATATGGTCCGGTGTGAACTATTAACCAGAAAAAACAACATTAACTTTTTTGTTTACTAATCAAATTAGTAACATCATTGTTGTTAGAGGACCCATGACTAAGAGGGTTGATGCCCATGTCAGCACTAATGACTCCCTTTAATTACTTTTTTTATTTGAGAGATAGGTTCGAACTCGATC
>DF362537.1:812-19457 GCA_000787875.1 Solanum virginianum | reverse complement strand
GATCGAATTTTAAATTTATGAATTCTGTATTTGAAAAAATGTAGTTCGTTTAACTCAGAACAAATTATTTATATGTGTTATCGAGTGAGGGGATTAGATCTTAACGCAAATATAAAGTTCGGACCAAAGTTAGCTAGTCATGAGTTTTGCTTAAGAGGAACTTTAAACTAGCAGATATTTAATTTTGCCTCTGTGTGTGACATTATTAGTACTCCCCCTGTTTATTTTTAGTTGTCACTATTTTTTTTTAGGTTAATTTGACTAAACTTTAAGCTAGGATGAAGTAGCTAGATTTAATTTTAATATTTGAAATCTAAAATTTAGATGATTGAAAACTATACGAAAAATATTATAAGTTGCAATCCTTCTCATATTAAAATAATGAAAAAATGCACCTTAAAATATTGGTCAAAATTCATATAGTTTAACCTCGACAAATAAAATAGTGACAAGTAAAAGTGAATGGAGAGAATAGTAATTAATGAAAATGTTTTTAGATACTTTCTTTAAATTTCTTAACCATGGTTAAGAAATACTCTAATTAATATTTTATGTAACATTAAAACTTATCATTTTTTTCTAGGTTGTTATAATCCTTATCATACACCATAAGTACCTTCTTCGTTCATTTTTAGTTGTCAAAAATTTTCTAATTTGATTTTCACTGTTACTTATCATTTTTTACAAATCAAGATAGGATAATTTTTTTTTTCATATTATACCCTCAATGTATTGTTATTAAGTTAATGGCTTTGAAAAATACAATGAGTAAATATGTATAAAACCCTCTCAATTAACAGAGGTAAAATAGTAAACTTACTATACCTATAATTATTTTCTTAAAAATAAGTGTCTTAAATCAAAATTTTGACAAATAAAAATGAACAGAAGAAAAGCGAGAGAGTGATGTGATGGTGTAAAATTTTGTTAATTAAGTAAATAAAGAGAAGAAAAAAGATTAATATAAGGTGGTTTATGAGCAGATGTCATGTAGGTTAGAAAAACAGGAAAGACGTTGAAAGCAGAACAAGATTCTCCCAACTACGCAACCTATAATTCTCTTTCAGATTTATATATATAACAACTTGTACTTTATGAAACAAATATAGTACTCCCATCCATTTTCATCATATTATAAGAAAGGGAGCTAGCTTTTTTCTTTGTTTGTTTGTTACCCTAGACGTTCTTATATCAATCTCAGGTACACCACTTTAATTTCAAGTCCCTCCAAACCACCCCTTAATTCTTCTTCTTATGTTATTTAAGATCAATCTGATTTATTATTTGTTATGCGCGATCTTTTACTGTATGTATAACTAGGTTAAAATTTTATGTGTCTTTTGTTAAAGCTTGTTATGTTTGTTTTTTTTAGTGTATGGTGAATCGGTAAGAAAATTAAATAGTTGATCAAGCTACGAACTAAGGGTTTTGGATTATCGATCGACTGGATTGATCATGTGTAGCAGAGGGCATTGGAGGCCTCATGAAGATGAGAAATTGAAAGAATTAGTTGCCAAATATGGACCTCATAATTGGAATGCTATTGCTCTAAACTTACAAGCCAGATCAGGTAATTGTGATCTATTTATAGTATATATAAGCTCATGTATTTTATTTATATTATAACATGACTCTAGGGCTTCAATATTAACAATCATATAGCATATTATATATATTAACTCATGAGTGGAAAAAGAAAATTTTCAAGTAATTAACCTAAATCAGGATGGGCTGACTCACTATAATCATATCAACAACATATCCAGTAAAATCCCACAAGTAGGGTCTGGAGAAAATAAAATGTTTACAGACCTTAACATTACCTCATAAAGATAGAAAAATTATTTCTAGACTCACTCTAATCATATCATGTTCAAAAATGGATCTTGGGTCTAGCTAATTTACCTGAAAAACTTAGTTCATTAGTCTAGGTAAGCATCATCCAATACCATATAAAGAAAATTGTCCAAGTAGGACTTAACAGGGTTAAGAAAAGTACACACATGAAAAGTCAATGAGATTAATTCAACATCAACCATATATAATTATATATACATAAAAAATAATTTAACTTTATATATATATGTGTATATATGTTTCGATGTAATTTTTCATCGAAAGAAAATTTGGATGAACCTCTAACACCCTCCATCGCTCATGCACCCACCTACTTCTGATATCTAAGAAAATGCCATGCATGGAGAAAGTTAATCATCTTATCACTAGTAGTAATAATAATCTAAGTCACCTAAATGTGTTATAACATGCAATCTGCAAGTATATTTTATTGGTTACTAGTACAATTCACATTCACCTAAGAGTGGTCAGATAGACATCTTTCGTTGGAAAACTTTTTCAAATATATAGGTTAAATATAGATAATTTGATTATATCAATTGTTAAGTACTCTTGATATAAAAATCACTCACTCATGTTACACCCTTTACGAAAATGCTGGTTCCGCCACTGGTACAACTGAGGTACTATATATTTATTATGATGTTAATTAAATTGTTACATAGTCACTAAGTTTTATTGTTACTTTATTTTGACAGGGAAGAGTTGTAGGTTGAGATGGTACAATCAATTGGATCCAAGAATAAACAGAAGTCCATTCACAGAAGAGGAAGAAGAAAGACTTCTTTCTTCACACAGAATTCATGGAAATCGATGGGCAATGATAGCTAGGCTATTTCCTGGACGTACTGATAATGCTGTGAAAAATCACTGGCATGTTATTATGTCCAGAAAATGTAGAGAAAGGTCTAAGATTTATTCAAATAGAGCTGCTCAAAAATCATTAAACCAATTACAAGATGATGATATCAGAAAAAGAAGTTGCAACGCTTTTAATATTGATCATCAACAATTATTAGAAAGATATAATAATTGTTACCAATTCACTAATGGTGATCGTAATTCCATGTATCCAAAGGAGCTTCATTTCAACCACATGATGACTCATCCACATTTCAACATGGATAATCAAGGTATGTTCTATTTTTTAAATTAGGATTTGTTTGGTTGGTCAAAGTTTTTGAAAATATTTTCACTACGAAAATAAGTTTCTTAAAGATGAAGAAAATGACGATCGAGTTAGTTTATCAACTAATAGTTATTATCTCATAAAGTTATTTTATTTGTTGAAGATTGGAATAAACAAAGATGATGTCTGAGATAATAACTTTTGGTGGAGTGATCATATAAAAAAAATCAACCTAGAAAATGATTTTTCTTCCACAATCTTTATTTCTTTTAGTGATTTATATATATGTGATGTGCAACTAGAATATTAGTGATTGAATATTCTTGGAATAGTATATTGGAGACAAAATTAAACTAGCTAGAGTATATTAGCAACATGCCTAATGTTAGATTATCCTCAAGTGCAGAATATTGTCATAATATTATGAATTCCAAACAGAACATTTGTGGTATTGGATATTCATGTATAGTCAGTCGATCCTACCAAACTTTTAGGAGTTGTTGCCGTTATTGTCGTAATATATGTAATTATTTGATGGCATATTATATAACTACGTTTATCAACTTTGGATGTACTCAAATAGCTAGCCATTTAAACTTGTATAAAAAGATCTATGTAGGATGTCGTGTACGATAGAATTATCATGAAGGATGCCAAGTAGGGCACGTGTATCTACTTGATTAACTCTCTACAAGTTTAAGTGACTACTTGTGAATATCCAAAGTTGGAAGACATGGATGTCAGATAAGACCAAGTCAAAAGACACATTTATATATTATACCTATTAATTAAATTATACAAACCTCTTTCTTTTGTTATCCCCGATCTTAATTATTGAATTTTTTAAAGTTAAATCATTTTAGGGGCCTAGTGAAATTAAGGGGCGCTACGAAAAGGAATTTGACGTGGATTTAGGAAGGGCATGTTGTATGTTGATGTGTACAAGCTAAAAGTATTTCATTTTTAAACAACGAATATATCTTTGGTGCAAAGGTAGAATAAGAATTTGAACTTTATGAGTTTAAAATTTTAATAAAAAATAAAGTTATTTAAATTTTAATTAGTAATTTATATACATTCAATAAATTTCATACTAAAATTTTAAATCTGAATCAAAATTATTAAACTTGATCGAATTCGTAATCAACACACTATGTTAACCTGTTGTGGCAAGTTTGCTGGCATGCATAATTTTTCAGATTTCGTAATATTTTCAAATCTCAGCCTTTTAGATGATGTTTGCATGACTTGATAGTAAATTCTTAGCGTGTTGTCGACACTCTTAATATTAACTTCTTCCTCTCTGTCCATCTTTATTTGTTCCTTTTACTATTTTGGGATGTTTACTTGTCCGGTCAATTTATAAATTCAATGAACAATTTATCATTATGTGTCTTGTTATTCATTTTTCAATGTTCAGACGACTTACATTTAATATTAATTTAGGTGTGGGAATTGCAGGTAAGAATGAAGAAGTGGAATGCTACGATTTTCTACAAGTAAATAATAGAGCAGGCTCAAACAAAAGTGAAGTGATAGATCATATTGCAATTAGAAGGGGCACTGATGAAGAAGTGGAACAGCAAAATGGCAATGACAATAATATTTCTTCACAAACCATAAAGGCCCCAGTGAAATTTATAGATTTCCTATCAGTTGGAGACTCATCCTAATTTCTTTTCTTTTTTTTCTTTTTAATTTATGAGACAAAAACTTTTCACTGAAAAATTCAGTGAGGACAATAGTTGTAATATATGTTGCACAATTTAGGACCTCTTGACTGGAATCCTGTAAAATTATGAAGCTTTTTGCATGCATAAACGACGTGCATGGCCCTATATACCTCTTTTTTTTTTGTTTCCCACTTGGTGTTCACTTGGGCCCATTTGGGGGTGACGCTTCCAGCAGGATTTTTTTCATTTTCAGGACTCGAACCCGAGACCTTTGGTTAAAGGGTAAAACACTCATACCAGTGCATCACAACCATGTTGGTATATACCTCTTAAGTATATTGTGGTTTTGATATCTGCAAAATTATACGTACCTCACATTGCAAGACTGACTCACATATATTTCTATCCTTACATAAATGGCCTAAATTAAATGAAGGAAAGCCTTGGAGTAACTGGTAAAGTTGTTGTCATCTGACTAGAAGATCACGAGTTAATGCCTTGAAAACAGACTCTGGCAAAAATGCAACGTAAGACTGCGTACAATAGACTCTTGTAGTCGGGTCCTAACCCGAACCCTGCCCATAGCAGGAGCTTTAGTACACCATTTTTTTTTTACACAAATGGCCTAAATATCCTTTTCTCGTCTAATGAAAATAAAAAATAATAATTTCTAATTTATTTTTTTGATTCTTTATTTAGACAAAAACTCATTTAGGGATATATTTGATCATTCTAGCAAAGTTCAGGTGTAAATTTAATTGTTCTCACACATGAACTTTTTTAAATGGATTATGTTATGTTAATTCTTGCACATGCAGTGCCAACTTCTCAACAATTGTTTGCTTCTGTCACTTCCTATAAAAAATAATGATTATTGGGCTGCATATACTGTATCTAATCTTCTGAAATATCGATATTTTTTAGTAAACAAATAAGCATCTCAAAACAAAAATTATAAACTTTTTATGACATCCTATTTTAATAATTAAAAAAATCATATTCTCAGAAAATGTTGCCAAAAAACAACTTTGTAATGAAATGGTTTATAGAAATCTAGTATACTTAAGTATATATTTGGTATGCTCAACTAGCAAATATAGTAATATTTAATTTTATGTAACAATATAAGTTTCATTGGTTTTCATATGATACAAAACTTAT
Source organism: Solanum virginianum (assembly GCA_000787875.1). NCBI lineage: Eukaryota > Viridiplantae > Streptophyta > Magnoliopsida > Solanales > Solanaceae > Solanum > Solanum virginianum. Next base: position 13,637 of record DF362537.1, on the reverse strand, counting down.
ATTATACAGATATAGTATCAATATATGGACGGAGTATCATAAGAATATATTCTTTACTGTATGGACGGAGTATCACAAGAATATATTTTCTACTAATTTAGAGTTTAATAAATAAGTTTGTGACTTTAATAATTTCCTCTTAATTGTTCTATTTCTTACAAAAAAAAATAATAAAAAACTATATGATATCAATAGGATATCAACATATCAATGAACTATCACAAAAAATTAAGCTTCAGTCTTATGTGATATTGATATGATATCAATATACCGATGGAGTATCACAAAATCATATATTTTTTACTAATTTAGAGTTTAATAAATTTTTTTAGTTGTTTCTTATTTATTTTGTAAAAAAAGAGAATATAATCCTATATGATACCAATAGGATAGAAATATACCGCCAAAGTATCAATAAGGATTGAGCTCATCCTATATGATACAGGTATAGTTTGCTGGCATGCATAATTTTTCAGATTTCGTAATATTTTCAAATCTCAGCCTTTTAGATGATGTTTGCATGACTTGATAGTAAATTCTTAGCGTATATATATATATATATATATATATATATATATATATATATATATATATAATACCGTCGAAGTATCGCGAAAGAGTATTCCACAACAGTCATGCTAACGTCATGTGCAAAATTATAAAAAAAAAAAGTATGGTATGACAGTAAATAATTTTGACCATGAATATATTTAAAAATAAATAATTTGAATTGAATCTAATTTGAGTAAATAATTTCAGAATGAGTCAGTCTATAGTTTTACTAACTTTTTTTATTGATGACAAAGTGTTAGTATATGCAGACCAGTAAAATAAAGCCCAAAACATAAAACATTTTATAGTGGACAAGTTTAGTTCGTCCATTTGGATATAAATGGAGGTACCCGATTATGTTTAAAAATCTATAAATTGGTCTCTCTTAGTCAAGTTACCATATTCTATATCCTTTTTCCAATGTGGTAACACAAGTAAGAACCAGGGTACAAAGCCAAATTTACTACAAAAGTTTCTTGTTATTTTATTTTATATATAAAAAAAATACATTATGGCATTGATACTGGGTATGTATCTTCGAATATCTTTCCATAATACTTCAATTTAATATAATACAACATATAAATAAAACTGTTATAAGAAAATATTTTTGGTGTAGGAGATTTGTTTTAAACTTATATGTAACACATTTTTAATGATCCTTCTCTTGATAGAGTATAACTATAGTCTACAATACTTGTATGGAAATAAATTCAGAAAAAAATATTGAAACTATCAAATATTGTAGAATTAAATGAAAATTTGTAAGTACAAGAAAATATGAAATAAATATTGTACAATAAATAAATAATTTTGTAAGTGTAAAAAAATTATGAATAAACAAAACATGATTTTCTTTGTAAATAATATGTTATGATAATTTTATTGTATTTAATTTTGAAGGTGAAACAGATATATTGGAACTTACAGATTCTAATATTATTTCATTAGGTACGTAAAATTTTCAACTTATCACAAGATTATATGCATTTCTTTTAATATTATTTTTTAGTCTTACAGTTTGTCTAGCCAAATTTCTGAAAACTCAAAAGTAATTTTTTTCTTTTAAATATTTTGATCTCTTTATAAATATCCAAAATTTATAGGTATCTGAAATGACTTTTTAAAGGAATATAATACTTTTTATATAGTCATGAATTAAGACTTAGATAGTGTTGCCTCGAAGAAACCCCACAAGCTCTCTTATGTCATACTTTCATATGTATAAATAATAATTGTTCTCCTTCATTTTAACCCGTCTCATATGTTCATATTTTTTTTATCTGATAAATTTAAATTCTAGATAAATTTAAATTTTTTATTTTTAATAAATAATTTTTAAAATCATAAATGGAAAAAAAATAATTAAACCATTCCATCATATTCTTGAATGGTCATATTATGGTGGTGTTCCAAAAGCCAATTTGGTCCTTTCCATAATGAAGAAACTTGTAAAAAAACATCCTACCCCTAATTTCTTGCTAAATTAAAAATTAGTGTCCCACTAAAATAATTTAATACACACCTTATCTGAATTTGTTGCCATTCTTGTTGCTTTCAAAAGACACCCACATCCATCTGACATTTCCTTCTTATTAAAAAAAGAATCTGAATAATTAATATATTTAACCCTATATGGCAAACATTACTGTATTAAGAAAAAGAAGTGGCTTTTATTTTGATTGGATATTGTTCTTACTTGGGCACATTGCATAAAGTTAAAGTAATGGCTGAATATGATTCCACAGGTCAAGAGACAAATGATATACATAGTCCTTACAAAATATTCATGAACCATATACCTAGTTAGCAAAGGCGAAAATAAGTCGCCTTTAGATGAATTTAGATGAACTTAATAATTTTTTTATTTACTCTATATTTATATTAGAGCAATTTTTTTTTCTTTTTTAAAACTCATAAATTTCTAATTTTGATTCCATCTTTATAGCTTAGTCACCAAAATAATCTAAATGAGGTCGTACATGCATATAGATTAAATTATTTGAAAATTATCTAGGAATGACAATGAGGCAGAGCGGGCTCAACCTAAAATTTTTTGAAATTGCCTCACATGATGATTTTTTTTTCATTTTCAACTCGCCCTGCGCTGCATAAATCCGTCCTGCTTAAATTTTTAATTGAATTTAATATGAAAATTTAAAAATCATAATTTAAAAAAAAAAAATTGTTGATTAACATCTGAACAACTAATTAACTATTTTTAGTTGACATTTCAACAATTGTTTCTTAATCGTAAATTAAAAGCCTGCAATTAATATTTCAACAACTAACAATTTATCAGATATGTCTAGTTTAAATTTTAGAAAATAATAAATTAAAATTAATTTTTAATATAAAAAATTTATATTTTTGATTTTTACTAGTTACAAAAATATAATTTTCTTAGAATTCCCGTTTGATTCTATAAACCTGCGATGCCCCGCATTAGTTTTAAAAGCAGTTACCTCAATTTATCCCGTCCTACATAACTTTAAACCTACCTCGCCATGCATAGCTCTAGATCCCCAATGTATTCGTCCCGTTTCATTGTCATTCCTAAAATTATCATTCACTATTTTATTCAAAAATAAAACAAAATTACCTTAAATTTAATTTATGTCTATATTCATACTATATTAAAAGCATGAACACCTTTAAATATAAGATAATTTTGTTCCATCTTTCAAATGAAACAGTAATTAGATTTACATTTGATATCTCACCTTATATATCAAACAATCAAGAAATGGTCACATGAAGTCACGTGATTGTTAAGTCAATTACTTTTTCTTTTTCTTCTACGTTAAGCTAGGTACTTTTGTCTTATGATATTATTGGCATTTAGACTGATTTTTTTATTTTAAATATATGATTTCTCTTGAAAAATTGGCCAAATTAGTTTTCAAACTTAAAATTCATCTTCAATCTTTTTCCTTTAAAAAATCCAATTTCGGCACATGATCCAATATTATTATTATTATTATTATTTTACTTTAAAAGAAAAAATTCACATTCAAATTGATCTAAGTATAAAAGCTCTAACTAAATGATTTTTTCCCTAAAAATTCAACTAGATGATGGTTGTATATTAGTAAAAAAAAAATTTTTTTTCAAAAGAAATGTTACTAAACATTTTTTCAAGATGGTCACTTTTGGCTTGTTTTTTTATACAGAAAAAGGACCACTTTAGCAATATCTAAAAACTAAATATTTTAAGTAAATGATATTAATAGCTCTTTAAAAGATTCTCCTATCTTCGATTAACACACCAAGGAATATTAAACTTTAGTGATCCTTCTATTTAATTACTTTCGGTGAGTTTACTACACATTTAAGCAAGGAATAATTTAGTTTAGAATTTTTGGTCCTTAAAATATCTTATATGTACGGCTTAAGAATTAATTTTTCTCTATTGCAAGATTTGTTTTAAAAAAGAGACAAATATATGTAAGCTCAAATATTCTCCAACAATGCTATATATTTAGTGTAATTTTATAAATATAAAATTTTAAAAAATTGTTTTTATAAAGTAATAAAAATTATTTTTAATAGATCTTTCTTTTTTTTAAAAAAATATTAAATATTTTAGCACTTTTACTTGATCAACAAAATTAAAAAAAAGACCCACTAACCCATTCATCACATCATCACTCCACTAAAACCCAACTAAATACAATTCCATGAATTCCACTACAACCACGAATATATATAGAGAGAATTTATGAGTTTACAAATATTAGTAATAAAAATATGTAAAAAATTTAGGATGAAAAGTAAATTTATTTGAACCAAAAAATTTGAAAAGTATCATATAAATTAAAACGAAGAAAGTAATAAATATTGATTAATAACCTAATAAAATAGGAGATCATGTTAGAAAATCTACCAAACACGAACAAAGTTAAAAGAAGTTTATTTATATGAACAATTATTCAGAAACACACAAAATCAACTGAAAAAAATTATCGAAACAAAACTTTTTGTACATAGAGCAAAAACAAATTAAAAAAAAACAAAATCATGTCACAATAAAAAAGAATTTCTTTGTGACTCCACTTTTGCTTAACCCGGTCAATTACCTATTTAATTAATAATAATATATGTATATATTATATTAAAAGTGTAAACACCCTTAGGAATGTCATTTGAATTTTTTGTCCTTCATTAAAATATTTTTTGCTTTAGACAAAATTATTATTTTGCTATTTTTTAAAATTTATTATTTTATCTTTTATTTACCTAATTTCAAGATTCACTCTTAAATTAAAATTTCTTTATATTTGAAATTCACTCATGATTTAAGATTATTGTATATAAATAATTGTCTAGGCTATGAAGGAAAAAAAGAAAATATTATTTTTTTAATATTTAATACTTTGAAATTAAGTGAAATTTTGATCATCAAATATTTTATTTATAAAAATATGTAATATAACAACTTTAAAAAAGAAAAAGAGTAATTTTAATTATATTGAAAACATTAACTCCTTGCTTGGATGGTCGTTATCCGTTGTATTATTATTTTAAATATGATATTTTTTAATTGCTACTTAAATTTCATTGTATTATATTATTTAAATTCATCGTTACATAACGACAAAAAAACTCATTTTATCTAACGGTCGATTCGATACGATGGAGCCGTTAATTTAATATCTTCTAGAGGAAAGGAGTGTAGTTAACGTGTTTAATAATCCACGTCATCATCCAGCTCATTTATAAGCCATTCAACGTAAATGATACGTCCACATCAGCATCCGAGTTGGACACACGTCCAAACAAAAAGGACATGTAGGGGCTAACTTGTCATTTTCTGCGACCTACCCTTGCTTTATAACACACTACACTCTCCATTATATTCTTCGTTTCACTGATTTTCTCTCTCTATAAATCGGAGTCTTCCTCCTCACTGATTTTCTCTCTCTATAAATCACAGTCTTCCTCCTCTCTGATTTTCTCTCTCTATTTCTCTCTGAGCCGTTTTTGTGTTTTTTTTTTAATTTGTTTTCTCTGTGTACGTTTCGGGTGTTGTGGTTACTGGGATAGTGCGGAATTTGGTTTTACCGGCGGCGACGTCTTTAAGGTAACGATCGGAATAGAGTTTTGAGCTTTTTTTTTTTCCGTTTCTGGTGGTTGTATTTGTGCTTTTTTTTTTGGATAGATCTGTTCTGTTTGTGATTTTGGCTTTGTTTTTCGTCGATCCGGAGTTTTACTGAGTTTTGCTCGGTGAGTTTTTTCCGTTGGTGTTGTTGTCGTTGAGTTTGCTTCATGATCAGATGTTTTAGGTTATCATGTTTGTAGCTGGCGTTACTTTTTTTGTTTACGCAAATGTATTTTAAGTTTAAGCCAGTGATAAGGTGAACTTTTTGCTAGGGTTTTCGGTGTTTTCGTGTCATGTACTCTTTGGTGTTTTTTTATTTTGTTTTTTGAGATACATGTTGCTTCTTTGGGTTTTGATTAGTTTTGTGGTTCTGAAGACTTTGGTTATATAGGGAGTAAAGTTTGGAAGAGATGCGGCTGCTCTTTGTTTTAACATGACTGAATGATTTTCGATCATTGTTGTTTCGATCTCTTGTAGGTGCTAAGATGGTGAGGAAGAGGAGAACTGAGTTGCCTGGTTCTGGTAATAGCTCTGGGACTCAAGAAACGGCTGGAGGACAGGGTCGTGGCCAGTATCCACCTCAGCAGCAACCACAAGGTGGATACCAAGGTGGACAGGGCCGTGGTCAGCGTCCACCTCAGCAGCAACAAGGAGGTGGATACCAAGGTGGAGGACTGGGTCGTGGTCAGCATCCACCCCAGCAGCAACAACAAGAAGGTGGCTATCAAGGAGGAGGACAGGGTCGTGGCCAGCGTCCACCCCAGCAGCTGCAGCAAGAAGGTGGATACCAAGGTGGAGGAAGAGGCTGGAGGCCACAGCATGGAGGATACGGTGGCCGTGGTGGTGGGGGAGCTCCACGTGGTGGAATGGCCCCTCAACAGCCATATGGGGGACGTCCTGAATACTATCAGCAGGGCAGAGGGAGTCAGCAACATCAACAACAAGCTGGAGCACCATTCCAGCAACATAGTGGCTTTGGTGGCCTTGGAGCACCTTCTGGTGGGCCTTCTAGGCCACCATTTCCCGAGCTGCACCAAGCAACCACACAGACTCAACAACAAGCTGTAATGACTACTCAGCCCGTACCTTATGGAAAACCAACCGATGCATCCATGGAAGCGGGTTCCTCATCTCAGCCCCCTGAGATGTCAGCTCTGCAAGTGACACAGCAGTTCCAGCAACTTGCTGTGCAGCCAGAAGCAGCTGCAACCCAAGCAGCTTTACCCGCATCCAGCAAATCACTGAGGTTTCCTCTGCGTCCAGGGAAGGGAAATTATGGTGATAGATGCATAGTGAAGGCCAATCACTTCTTTGCGGAGTTACCTGACAAAGACTTGCACCAATATGATGTGAGTTCTCAAATGCAGTAGCATTTTGTTCTATCATTGCATATTTTATGTTGTCTCATCGGTTTGTCATTTTTTGGGGATAAGGTCCCAATTGGTTTGTCATATCTATTTTTAATCATTATGTAATGAATTTCAGGTCACGATTACGCCAGAAGTATCCTCACGTGGTGTCAACCGCGCTGTCATGGCACAGCTGGTGAATCTTTACAGAGAATCTCATCTTGGAAAGAGACTTCCAGCTTATGATGGAAGGAAAAGTCTATACACTGCAGGACCCCTTCCATTTGTTCAAAAAGAGTTCAAAATCACTCTTATCGATGATGAGGATGGGCCTGGTGGTGCAAGGTATCCAGGGCGCCCGCAGTTCAAATATTTGTTTGTTCAGTTTCTAGCAATTCTCATTTTTTTTTGTGTTAATTATTGAAACAGGAGGGATAGGGAATTCAAAGTTGTGATCAAATTTGCTTCCCGTGCTGATCTTCATCACTTGAGGATGTTTTTAGAAGGGAGGCAGGCTGATGCCCCTCAAGAAGCATTGCAAGTTCTGGATATCGTGCTGCGTGAGTTGCCAACATCCAAGTATGGTTTTTGACTGCAATGCATGTTTCCGATCATCTTTGATGTACATATAAAATGTTTACTTATGAATATCATTTTTGTACAAATTTCAATAATCTTTTGGATGTCAGCTATTGTCCCGTAGGTCGTTCTTTCTATTCCCCTAAATTAGGGAAAAGGCAGCCATTGGGTGAGGGTCTAGAGAGTTGGCGGGGCTTCTACCAAAGCATTCGCCCTACACAAATGGGATTATCATTGAACATCGGTAAGGGAGTCTTGACTTTTTCTGGAACTGTTGTTGACTATGTTCTTAGAAGTTTTACTTCTGAAAACTCCCTACAGCAATTAAAATAATCATGTGATGTTCAATTTTGGTTATTAATGTGCAGATATGTCCTCCACTGCCTTCATTGAGCCATTGCCGGTCACTGATTTTGTGGCACAGCTTCTGAACCGTGATGTGTCATCTAGACCACTGTCTGATGCTGACCGTGTGAAGGTGATTTTTTTTTTCTTTTTTGTCTTTTGGTAGAATATTCTAAAGTTTTGGTTGTTGTTTAGAGGTTTGTCTTCTTCATTTAGTTATAGCTTGTAGCATATTATACTTTCTGGATGTGCTGTCTTACTTTGGCAACATTATGAATGTTGTTTATCTGACATTGTTATCCATGATGTTGAGCTGCAGATCAAAAAAGCGCTGAGAGGTGTGAAGGTGGAGGTTACTCATCGTGGAAACATGCGGCGGAAGTACCGCATTGCCAATTTAACAACTCAAGCAACAAGAGAGTTAACGTATGTGGGCTTAGTTTTAGTTATTAGAGAACTTTTGCATAAGGTCATATTCTGTGTAGTTGCAAGCAGCTGTGTTCCGACATTCTGCCTTCCCATTTTCTGTCATAATATCTTCTTTGATTATTTCTTGGTGCTGATCCTTGATTTTTCTTTTTGTTTTCCCTTTTGTTTTGTGGTAGTTTCCCTGTTGATGAAAAGGGTACTTCGAAATCTGTAATTGAATATTTTCGAGAAACATATGGATTTGTGATTCAGCACACCCAGTGGCCTTGTCTGCAAGTTGGAAATCAGCAGAGACCTAATTACTTGCCAATGGAAGTTGGTGCCTTTTTCTTTTGAAAAACTAGTTTTCTTTGATTATCTTGTCAATTCTCTAAGGTAACATATATCATTGTCCAGGTCTGCAAGATTGTAGAGGGGCAAAGGTACTCAAAGCGCTTGAATGAGAGACAGATCACTGCACTTCTGAAAGTGACCTGCCAGCTTCCCAGAGACAGGGAGCTTGATATTCTGGAGGTTGGTGCTCTTCCTTGTTTGTTCATTTGTACGATTTTATGGAACATATATTTGGATTGTGATATAGTTGACTAATTGATTGGCTGCTTTATTTTTTAATATACAAGTACGTGACTGCTGTGTGTTAAATCAATTGTTATTGGTCCCTGGTATTTTGTTCCGAGTTGCTGCACTTCATGTTAATCAGTGTTTTCTGTTCTGGTATAAATGCATGTTGGTATGTTAACTGTTATGCGGAGCGACACTGTGCGATGTGTTGGTGGAAAAGAGAAATTGAGTATGAGTTTCTAATTTATATTTGTGATTTAATGCTGCATGGGTTATCTAGTAGGGGAATTTAATTTGTTAGAAGTGGTGATTTTGATACAAGTTGACATAATGATGTGCTGATTTGCATCATCTGTGCACATCAATTATGTAAATAACATCGTTTGCTTTCTTCTTCTGTGGTGAGGGCAAGTCTGTCCTGCTTTGCTTCGAGCTATTAGTAGAAGATTATTCGTTTTCAATCCTGTGTTATGATGCTATTGCATCTTTGATTAGTTGTTGTCCTCCCGGTGTTATTTTCTATTTACAATGCGGAAAATAATGGTGGATCTTTTTTAGGCTATGCATTTGTCATGATAGTCAATAGAGGATATTGTCGAGGCTAGACAATTGTCATTTTGTCATGTTAGAACTTGGAAAATGATTTCTGGTTGCTGTGTCTATTTTTATGGGAGAAGTTATAATCAGAACAACTGCTCATGACATTGTATTCTGCTCACAAAATTTCACTTCAATATCCTTTCAATTTCAGACGGTGAAGCATAATGCCTATGGTGAAGACAAATATGCCAAGGAGTTCGGTATTAAGATTAGTGCCAACTTGGCACAAGTTGAGGCTCGTATTTTGCCTCCACCTCGGGTAAGTTAGGGTCTTTGGGGTGGTGGTGGTTGGTCTTAAGGCCCCTGGATATGCCATTCTTTCTACAGTTTGATTTGTGCAGTTGAGGAGTTTATGCTAGGATGGGATGGGGTAACGAGTGTATATTTTTATGCAGCTTAAATATCATGATAATGGTCGAGAAAAAGATTGCCTGCCACAAGTTGGCCAATGGAATATGATGAACAAGGTAACCACTGCTTTTGACACTTCTATGATTTGTATCATCTGTTTGGTTTTATTTTCTGTTCAGTGAATTTGCACCTACTGATGTGTATCTGTAGGAAGCTTGCACTGTGTTTCACTTTTATTATTTTTAGTTGATGAAAACACTGGAGGTGTATTTATTAGTCTGGACTTCGTGGCACTTGTCATGACACTATTGTGTGGCTGTTGTTTGTTGTTCTGCTAAGCGTAACAGTCTCTCTTACTATTGACAGAAAATGGTTAATGGAGGAAATGTGGGCAATTGGATCTGCATAAACTTTTCTCGCAATGTGCAAGACAGTGTTGCACACGGGTTTTGTGCTGAGCTTGCACAGATGTGTGGAATATCTGGGATGGTAAGTATACATATTGCAGTTTTCTTTTCTTTGTTTTTACTTTGGTGTCTAACTCAATATTTGATGTGACCATCTTGCTTCTCTAGCACTTCAACCCGAACCCTGTTCTGCCTGTTACGTGTGCACGCCCTGATCAGGTTGAAAGAGTCTTGAAAACTCGATTTCATGATGCTATGACAAAGCTTCAGCCGCTAGGGAAGGAGCTCGATCTTCTGGTTGTTATCTTGCCAGATAATAATGGCTCTCTTTATGGTATAAATGACGATGATGTAACTTCTTGTGGCCTAGAGAAGAATTTTGGATTTTGCATTGGCTAATTTTTTTTCCTTGACTAGGTGATCTGAAGCGAATCTGTGAGACTGAACTTGGAGTTGTCTCACAGTGCTGTTTGACAAAACATGTCTTTAAGATGAGCAAACAGTATTTAGCCAATGTAGCACTGAAAATTAATGTGAAGGTGGGAGGAAGAAATACTGTGCTAGTTGATGCAATATCTCGGCGAATTCCCCTTGTCAGCGACCGTCCTACGATCATTTTTGGTGCAGATGTCACCCACCCCCATCCCGGAGAGGACTCAAGCCCATCTATTGCGGCGGTAGGATGGTTGAGCCCTTTGTTTTTTAGTTTGTTGACCAAATCTTTTATCTTTGAGGTAAGGAAATGTGAAATAGTTTCTTTTTGCAGGTGGTTGCTTCTCAAGATTGGCCTGAGATTACAAAGTATGCTGGTCTAGTTTCTGCTCAAGCCCATCGGCAAGAGCTTATACAGGATCTGTACACGACTAGGCAAGATCCTGTTAAAGGGACAGTGTCTGGTGGCATGATTAAGTATGGCAATTTTATGGCGCTCTCTTTTTTCTAATACATGTGTATTTCCTTGAGTTTTTAGCTGTTTGCATCTTCCTTTGGTTTTTGATAGAGGGTCAAAGTTTTCGTATGATGATATTCTCACTTTTCGTGTTTTATGTTTCCTATTTATGATTATTCAGGGACTTGCTTATCTCCTTCCGAAGAGCTACCGGTCAAAAGCCTCAAAGAATCATTTTCTACAGGTATGGTGAAACAATGCCCTGTCAAGTGCAGTATTAGTTGCTTTTCTTCCATTGGCTTAGCTGAAATTCTTTCTCCTTCAGGGATGGTGTTAGTGAAGGGCAATTTTATCAAGTGCTTCTTTTTGAACTTGATGCTATCCGGAAGGTGTGTTCCTTTTTGTTATTTATACTAGTTTTTTTAGTTCTAGATTGTGTAGTCTGCTCATTTCCTTTTTGTACTTTTATTTCTGACAAATATTGAACTGACTTGAGCTGAAATCAGGCTTGTGCATCTTTGGAGCCAAATTATCAGCCCCCAGTTACATTTGTTGTGGTTCAGAAACGGCATCATACCAGGCTTTTTGCCAATAACCACCGAGACAGAAATGCGACTGACAGGAGCGGGAACATTATTCCTGGTAAGTATTTTGCTAACTTCCATGTTGGATACCTTGTATTTGATTCTGTATCTTACTGTGAAAAGTAACTCTACAGGTACGGTTGTAGACTCCAAAATATGCCACCCAACAGAATTTGATTTCTATCTTTGCAGCCATGCTGGCATACAGGTGAAAGATTGCTATCATGTATAACTACAATGGCAGTCGAAGTAAGACGAACTGTAATGTTAACAGATGTTGTGATTCTGTAGGGTACTAGTCGTCCAGCTCATTACCATGTTCTATGGGACGAGAACAAGTTTACGGCTGATGGACTGCAGTCTTTGACCAACAACCTGTGCTATACGTAAGTGTACTTCTGAAATACTAGGTTTGTTCTGGAAAAGTTGCTATTGAACTCATTCTGATGGTCTTTGTGTGTTCCTCTTTTTTAGGTATGCAAGGTGCACACGTTCAGTGTCCATCGGTATGCCCTTACACTTATTTATAGCTTTATTTGACATTTAATCAATTTATTCGTAGGCTGTCTCTTCTTCTCTGTTTTTACTTTTTCCAGCAATGGCTCGTTCATCTTGATATGTCAATGCATATAGTTTTATTGCTCTTGCAGTACCCCCGGCCTATTATGCACATTTGGCAGCTTTTCGTGCTCGATTCTATATGGAGCCTGAGACATCTGATGGTGGATCAGTAGCTAGTGGAGCGGCTGGCAGAGGGGGTGGTGCAGGAGCTGCTGGAAGGAACACACGAGCTCCTGGTGCTGCTGTTAGACCTCTTCCTGCTCTCAAGGATAACGTGAAGAGGGTTATGTTCTATTGCTAAAGTCTTCAACAAACAAAAAAAGCCACCTTAGTTGGTTTATGCATGCTTAGGAGCCATTCTTGACTCTGTTAATTAGCGCTTAGCAAGCTTGTTTGGTTTGTGTTTTGCGACGAAAACATAATTTTAACTGCTTGACATGCCCCAGTATTTGTGAGAATGATGCCAGAGAACTATTTAATGTTTGTGGTTTTGAGCTCCCCCCCCCCCCCCCCCCCC
>DF362538.1:4779-25711 GCA_000787875.1 Solanum virginianum | reverse complement strand
TTGGGTGAGAGAATGATAGAGTGGAGGTTGTCTCCCAAGGGGGAGATGGTAGTTATGGTACCAAGTGGGTTAGGTGTATTTAAGGTTGACAATTGTGTTGGGGATTATGAGTCTTTATAAGGGTGTAGAGGGAGGTTGGTAAGTGATGTGGAGGATAAGTTGACTTAGGAGAAGGTCCCTATGGAGATGTGAATGGATGAGTGAAGAAGTTGGCTAATATCGATATGGTGTTCGTCAAGGCCCTGTTGGTGGAGTCGTCCATTCTTATGTGCCTCTCGGGGAGCCGGTGCGGACATAAAGAAGCAATATCCGTACCTCTTCCATTCTATTCAAACTTATGATAACATGTCAAGTCCCTTTTCTATGATTCCAAGTCTTATATTTCAGCCCTTATGCCATTCATATGTATTCATATTTAACCTAAGGTACCAATTCTAAGTCCCCTAGGTGATTTCAAGTCCTATATTTTAGCCCCCATGTCATTCATATGCATTTGTGTTTAAGTTGGTAAGTTTATGATGATTTTACACTTATGTTGAGATTTTGAAAATGGTGTTTTAAATGTAATGTTGCATTCTTGTTGGGACTGATTTGTTCATGATTACTCTTGTCATGTATATTTCTTTTATATTTAAGGACGAATGTTCCCAAGGGAAAGATATTGAAACGACCCCAAAAAGTTTCCAAAAATGTGCCTCAGAATTCCCGGAGTTTTAATTTTTATATATCTCAAAATCTGTTTGTTATTTCGATAATATGACTTCATATGCTTGTTCAGGGGTTCAAAATTAGGGGGAGAAGGGTCTAACCCTGATTTTAGAGCGAAGAATTAGCATTTACAAAAAATTCAAGAATGCAACTTCCAGTGTGTATTCCGCGACACTGGTGCGACGCGCCAGTGCCTTATTTTGAGCATTTTTCTGTTTTTGGGTCCCAAGGCTTTGGGTCTAGGCCCAAGGGTTTCTATACGTGTTTTTACTTATACTTAGCCAAATTTCACCCTCATATCATCCATAACATTTCCCAATACTCACTCAAACACTTAGTCATATTTTCATTCTCCAAACTCAAGTCCTAAACCCTCATCCCAAGCTAAGGTTCTCCTTCAAGGATCTTCTTCAAGCTTCAAGTCTCCATCTTAATCTCTTTCAAGGGTTCTCCAAAGCTAAGGTTTATGGGTTTCAACCATTGGGTCCTTTCACCCATGGTGCCCAATCCTCTTTTCTACTTAAATTGCATGATCTAAAGTTGATTTTGCATATGAGTTTTGTATATTAAGAAACTTACTGCATAGTGATTTGGGGTTTAAGAAAGTATGATTGTTTTAGCATGTTTTGAGCTCTAAATCTTGGATCTAATGTTGGATTTGATGAGGGGTTTTGATGTATATTGCTTGAGGGTGTTGCAAGGTATTGATTGATGGTTTTACAATGGATTTTCTTGCATGATTTCACTCTTGAATTGCAAGGTTTTAGACTAGTAGTATACACTCGCTAAGTGTTTGATAAAATGTCCGACTAGGGTTTCTTGAGGTATAATGCTTATCTTATTTAATGAATGACTCTATGATGCTGAAAGAAGGGTGAATATGTGTTGATTTTATGAAAAGTATGCATGATGATGAGAGAAGAGTATGTATATGATGTTATGATGATGATCAAAGGAAAGTATGTATATGGTATTTCTCTATGTAGTGTTGAATTGATTATAACCAAATTGAGGGGTCGATACCTCATTAGCCAAATTGAGGGGTTGATGCCTTATTAACCAAGTTGAGGGGTTGATATCTCATTAACTAAATTTAGGTGTTGATACCTTGTTGACCAAATTGTGGGGGTTGATACCTTAATTGCCTTAGAGGTGGGTGGTGTATGCTAATAACCAAATTGAGGGGGGTTGATACCTCAATCACCTAGGATGTGAGGTTGTAAGCCCATTGATCCAAGGATGGTCTCTTTCTACGTACATTCTATGTTTTATATAAGCATGATTTTACTTCAAGCACCATTCATACATGCCATATCTTTGCTATGCTATCTATTGTCTATGTTATGCATTTTGATCATGTTGCCTATCTCTTGTTGCATTGCATTCTACATACTTTGTACATTCAAATGTACTAATGCATACTCTATGCTTACATGATATCACCATGTATGAATCGGAGCTCCATTTGGTCATCCTCCTTCTCCATGTGGCTAGTGGCTTCCATTCAAGCTAGTGGGTGAGTCCTCATGTTCGAGGGCAATATCTATGTTCTTATGCTATGTATTGATGCCTACCTTTCCTTTATTGTATTTTTGACTATGAGGGTGAGTCCGGTTGCTTTTCTTGGCCCCTGCTAAGTTCTATGTTAGAGGTGTTGTTGGACATGTTATGTATTATGCTTGAGCTTTGACTCACTTATAATATTCAAGCTATTTATGTATAAATCTCTCTCTCCCTTAGTTCCAATTTCCCTTGTTTATGTCTCTTATGTTGTTTCACATTGCTTTTGCGACCAAGGATGTGTAATTATATGCTATGTGGCTTGTATGGGGTTCCTTCGGGTTCTCCTTTCATTGGTCTCATCTAGGCTCTAGGCTTGGGTCGTGACAATGATGGTCTCTTCCTACACATGTAATATGGTTTATATAAGCATGTTTTACTTCAAGCATTATTCATGTATATCATATTGCTATTATGTTCATTAAATGTCTATTTATGCATTTCAATTATGCTGCTTATCCCTTGTTGCATTGCATCCTACATACTTAGTACATTCAAACATACTAGTACATACTCTATGCCTACCTGATGTTACTATGTAGGAACCGAGGTCCACTTGATCATCTTCCTCCTCCACATGGCTAATACTACCTTTTAAAGCAAGTTGGTGAGTCCTCAACTCTTAGGATATGTTTCTATGAATTTATGCTATGTATTGACTCTTATTATGTTGGAAACTTATGCCTATGAGGGTTAGCCTGAAGATTGTCTTGGCCCCTGCTCCTATCTACGTATTAGAGGTGCTATTGGAATATTGTGATGTATTAATGTTATACTTTGACTTTCTATGATTCTATGGTATCAACTATGTCCCTTAGTCCCCTCCCCCTCTTTTTTCCCCTTTTTATGATATATTGATGTTGTACAATTGCTTTCACGACCCATAATGTGTAATGATATGCTAATAGGTTTGTTTGGGGTCCCTTCAGGTTCCCCATTCGCCATATCACATCTATACCCTAGGTCTGGGTCGTGACAGCTCCTATCTAAAAAACCTTATATTTGTGTATTTGTTGTCTATGAGATCCTATTTCATTTTTATGCTCCTTGTATATATTATTCACCATGGGTATTTGATCCTAAGTGTTGATATTTGTGCCTTATCACTATTCAGAATCCTCCTGCATGCTTTTGGAAGTTGTTGAAATGTGTGACATTGTATTGCTTCCATGTAATCTAGCGCTAGATTGGTCAGTTTATCTACTAAATTGATTATCTTCATGATAAACATGCTTGATTATCCCCTGATTATCTAAAATAAGCTGATGTATTTGTTTTATTTCTTTTGTTATGTGTCGAAGTATCTTCTATTCCTTCTTTATTATCTTCTGTATAACTAGTGAACCAAAATGATCAGTTGTAATCTTGTACTCATGCAGTACCTTAGTCCATTAAGAATGACCCTGGTTTTTGCTTCCCTATTAGTTAACATCCCTATCTCCTTTGCCTCTACACATATGAGATCTCCTTGTCTATTCTTATGCAAAACCATATGGGCATTGTCGAGGATATAAGGCTCTGCAAGTTAGGAAGTCAGAAAGTGCAGAAGAAGTGGAACTAGAAATGTGCAGGTCAAAGTACGAGCCTTATTTATATCTTGTGGTTCAAATCATGGGTCGTAAACAAGACTTATGGATGGTATCAGATAGGATGAAAACTTGACTAAGTGGGGACAATGTATGAGGGTTATTTATAGTCCATCAAAGGAACTATGAACCGTATAGAGAGTTCATAGTATGCGGTCAGGGTTGGCCTAATATGGGTTTCTAAATCTTGAACAAACAAGATGAATAGTGGTTTGATTTATGATCCATAAATGGGTTAATGGTTTGGGGGTCCTAATTCTGGAAATTTTTTCAAGTATGGAAAGTTTCTACGAAAGGATCTTGACCTATAAAATAGTTTATGAGTCGTAAAAAGGCACTCGTAGACTAGGATTCAAAGGCAGTTTCAGAAGGTAAACAAATGAACAGGGGGTGAAACCCTAAGATTACGATCCGTGGTTCATTCTATGACCCATAAATGAGGGTCATGGTTTGGGTTTGACAGTTTTAATGAAGGGTATTTTTAACCTTTCCCATACCTTAAGTCTAAAACTACGTCATTTTGGGACCTAAATCTATCCATATAATCCCCTAACCCTCTCAAACACTCTCATTCTCTCCCATTTCAAATTTTCCAAACTTTCTAAGGCAAAGTTCCCTCCAAGGAAGAAAAAGGAAGCTAGGGTTTCTTCAAGTCCTTCCCCAAGCTTCAGGTTTCTCAGGCTTTTACGTAGGTATGTGAGTTGATTTGTGGATTCCTTTCCTCCACAAAGTCAACAATGTCCTCTTTTACCTTTTCTTTAAGTTATGAGATTTTATGAGATTTATGAGCATGATTTAAATGATGTTATAATGATATATTTTCAGTTATTTTCTCTCTAATGATGCAATGTGATGATGTACTATGAATTCCTATAGTTTTCAAGTTGAATTCATGATTTCATTATCTAAAAGGTTTTTGAATGATGATGTGGGCTGTTTAGACATGGTTTTAAATTGATGAGTTTCACCATGAGATTGGTTAATACTCTTGAATCATGTATTTTTAAAGTTTATTGCATAAGCACACTAAGTTTAAGATAAGTTTTTGTATGATACTAATGATAACGGCCTTCAATTATGATATGAATATTTCTAAATGTCATGCAAATTATAAGCATGTTACGAAGTCCTTTAATGATGTTTAAGACGGACCCTTGATATGAAAGGACAATTCTCACTTGAGTGAATACCAAGTTAATGAGCTAATGATATGATGTCAAAGTATGTTTCAAAGCTTATGAATGTTTATACATATGTCTATGTTATAAGTATTCTGTAGGATTTGACTTAACATTGAATGGGACATTGAGAGAGGGGGGGGGGATTCGATATGGGAGCCTTAGAAGTAACTTCTTGTCTTATTAAGTATGTGCCACCATAGGAACCTTTGTAGTCTCACCCTATGTTAGGATAGTGGTTTCCCATGGTTTCATAATGTATGATATGGTATGGTATGGTATTGTACAATACTGTACTGTACTACATTTGGATAGACTGTATGAGTTACTACTGTTTAATAATAATTTATTATTTAATTTAATTGTATCGTACTGTATCATAACTTATAAATTTACACAATAATTGTTATAAATATTAAATTTATCAATATTAAAAAATAAGTTTTTAAAAATAAATACATAGAATCAAGTAGGAAAACATACAAGCTAATATGTCGCCAATCCATACAAACCACACAAGAAAATAAAAAACTAAGAGTTTTTCAAGAAATGAACCTAAAAAAATAGACTAAAACTTGAAAGAAAAGATGGGAGGTGAAAGAGAAATTTCAAAAGTTGATGCGGAGGGGGGAGGGGGAGGGGGAGAATAAGTAATACAAAAGTTGTAGATATATTAGGGTAAAGTATAATAAAGAATACAAGATAAATTAGAATTATTTAAATTTAAGAAAGGATATAATTGAAAAAAATAAGGAAACCATAGGATACCACCAAATTGGTAGTTTCAAAAAGTGAGGGTTTTCATGGTTACAATACCGTGAAACCTTAATGAAACAATCAAAACAAACATGGTTCTCTTACTAACCATACCATACTATACATCCAAAAACCACCATCTAAACAAGCTGTAAGGAGAGGTTTTTGGAAGACTTTGGAATGTAGTAGATAACACTTGAAGCTCCTTAGCAGACTCTAGAATAATATAGATAAATCTTGAGAAGTCGTAGAAAAATCTAGAAATGTAGATTATTCTAGAATTCGGGACTTATGTGTAAATATTAAGGAACTTACAAAGAAATTATTATTTACATTTTGGACCCTGATAAGTAGTATAAATAGGAGGGCCACTCATTTGTGCAAACCAATCAAGAAGTTGTACGCAATCTTCCAAGTAATATACAAGTCTTCTCTATAAGCTCTCTTGTCTTGTTCAATATGGCATTTACTTAGCGATTTTAGTTGAAAAGGCTTACTTAAGCTTACAAGATCGTGAAAGATTCTTGAGTAAGTTGTCAAGTGCCGCATGAGAGTCTTAGTGGAAGTCTAAGTTCATGACAGAGTGACATCAGACCAGGTTTCTACTAAGGGAAAAATGGTAAGTGAGAGAGACTTCAACGCTACTAATGCCACTAATGTTAGGCAGGATGTTGGAAAGAAGCAACATAAGGGAAAGAAAAACTCTAAGAGGAACAAGGAGGTGCCATTTGGACCTACCAAGTGAGGCCCTAACATCTCACTCACTCTTCACCACTGAGTTGAGTGACAAGGAATGAGGTAAGGAACCCATGGACATCATGCCTGGCATAGAGTAGATTGCGAAGGTGGATGCTACTAGGCAGACAGTGTAGATTTTTGACAAATGCTTAAACCAATTCGATGGCAAGTTTAAGACCCTGGAGGAGTTCACCCTTAGGGAGAGTGACAACAACTGAAAAGAGTTGGATAAGCATAAGGCTGTAGAGTATAAGATAAAGAAGGCTATCACTTCCTTAGAGTGCTGACTCATGGATGCGTTGAGCAAGATTGAGACCATGAATTTTGGGATGCAGGCACTTAAGGAAGGCATGGAGAAAGGAGGATGTGCTATGTCTAGTGGAAAGAGGGAGGCCAGGATCGAGGTTCCCAAGCCACCAATGTTCAAGGGCACTCGTGATACGCAGGAGGTTTAGAACTTCCTCTAGCACTTGGAGAATTAAAGTGTAACAAAGTGAAGAACGATGAGACAAAGATCAACACGACTATGTTGTATCTTTCGGAGATGGCTATGATGCAGTAGAAACAGAAGGAGTTAGAGGTAGGGAAGGGGATATGCACCATCAATACATGGGAGCAGTTCTAAAGTACTTCAAGATGACCTTCTTCCCCAATAATGTCATCTACGAGGAAAATGTTAGTTTAGGGAGTTGAAGAAGACAAGTAGCGTAAGGGCATACGTAAAGGAGTTTACTACCCTCGCGCTTTAGATTCCCAACCACACGAATGAAGATATATTGTTACACTTCATGGATGGGATACAAAATTAGGATAGGACATAGCAAGAATGCTAATAAGTTAGCACCATTGACGAGGGCATCATACAGGTAGACGCCTTAAAAGACTTTAGGCATGACAAACACAATAGAGATAGAGAAGAGGAAATGAGAGGTAGTCATGACCAAGGTAGGGGAGATGGTGGAAAAGCAAGGATTGGTAGCCACGTCCAAAGAATCATGACATATATAAATCTGATGAAAAGAAGTCTGGACAACAAAGCAATGGACAGAGAATGGCACAACCCGAAAAAGGGAATACATGCTACATATGCAGTGAACCCCATGACTATGTAAGATGCCCTGAACTTAAGAACCTTGGTGCTATGCTATAGGAATGAGAAGAGAAGGTTGCATAAAAGGTAGGTCAAGGTTTGAGCACAATGAAATTAGGAGTAATTGGACTATGATGAGCTATCACAAAGCAACTAGAGAAGCCATAAGAATGTAGTACATGGACATCACTATCAAGGGATGAACCTCTTGTGCTATGGTCAACACAGATGGATAGGCTAATATCATGACCGAGGTTGTAGTGACAAGGTTAGGGTTGAGTTATGGCCTAAGTAACACCCACCATAGGATGGTCAATGCACCAATGACTCCTGTGTATGGACTTGCTAGGATGGTATGACCATCTTCATTGTTACTCTATTAGATCTCTTTGATATAGTTCTTGGGCAGGATTTTTTCCAAAGAAGATACACCATGATCGACCCTTATCTACAAGAACTTTTCATGAAGAAAGGAGGGTCCTGCATGGTAGCCCTAATCAAGGTGCCCAATTCGGAGGGACAAGCTCAACTATCAAACTTGCAACTTGTGAAGGGGATCAATGATAAAAAGTCATTGTCGTATTCCATACTCGCTAGAAAGAGGAATCATCGAAGGAAGCCAAGTGATAGTAAGGATAGCTAACTTCAACATATTTCTTATGTGTTAGAGGGACCATACCCAGAAAAGACCACATGGGAATGGAATAAAGATCGGTGGCAATTTGAAGATAGAGTCCAGGAGCTCCTACAGTGGTACTGCGTAGAGGACATCACAATATCAGGTAAGGGAGAATGTCACAACCCACTAGTCTTTGATGTCGCCTAAATTACACCTTCTTTTAGAGGATAAAGTAGTTACTATTAAGAAATAGAACCTAAACATAGTTAGGGTCGAACCTAAAGGGAATACATAGACTCCAGAGAATTCAATTATCACAATTCGAGTGGTTAACTGACTTACTTCCCCAAAAAGCCGAGGGGGGAGGTTGCAATAATCAGTGGAAAGTAAAACTAAACTAACACAATAGAGAAATTAATATGGAGAGAAACTTAGGTATTGTGCTCCCTATTATTCCCCAACTCAGTATCACTAGATAACATGATTCTTTTCTAGTGTGTAGCATATAGGACGGTAAGTTATGTTCACCACCCTTTGATCAAAGGTGAGAGGAGAATTTCACTATGTGACTTGGCCTATATCCATAATGTGTATTACTAACCCTTACCTATTAGTCCCAGTACAACCTCCCCTTGGCCTAGGTTATCGAATCCTGTTAATTAATCTCTTTTCCTATTCCTTACTACTTTGGTCCAATTAGTAACATTAGGTGAGTTCTAATGTTTTCCACCACTAGAAAACATGCAAAACGAAGGGTTGAGAAATATGGATTAAGAAAACATATTTGAACAATTACACAATAGTATTAATAACTAGCAAATCCAACTTCATTAAGAATCACAAGCTTAAAGATGAAATTCAAACACAAGTGTTCTTAAAGAATCTCTAATGTGATCTCACAATTTTCTCTCTAATTACTGAGTTCTTTGAGTACTTGGTGAAAACTTATGAACCTATTTATAATAAGTAAAATACAAGTCCTAAATAAAATAAGAGAACTGGTTGGCATGCCATACGAAAGGGGTTTTATGGGTCGTATTGTATTCCATGGCCTGTAATTGAGGTCTCACACTCTGCTGCTAGAAATTTGGACTTTAACTCTACGACACCCCTCTATGACTCGTAAAGTGGTTTACGACCCGTAAAGGAGATATTGCCACATCGCATTGAGAACACACAAAATTTCAAGTTTTAAGCATCAAAAGTGCTATATTTTTATAGCACATGAACATCCGCAACCTAAAATTATTTCTTGTCCTCAAGCGACAGACTCAATCATATAGACAATACAATAACATACACACCTCAATCCAAAGGCATTTATCACATAAATCTTAAACTCAGATACCCACACCAACTTTTCAAAATAGGATTAGATAACCATCTAGCAAACTAATAACGACTAGTGCATATGACAACACAACTATGATAAGTGAGGCCGTATCAATAATCTAAAATCATTGAATAAGTCTAGTGCTAACAATGCAATGTAAGTGCCCTCACAGAAAGAAGTCTCATATTTGATACTCAATAATGTTTTCATATATAACTTAGGACTATGCAAAATCACTCACTCTCACAAAATATATTCATGCATCATTCCTAATACTATAGGCCTTCCCTTATGCTCATGACTAAGACCTTCAACCAATTGGACTAGGATCACTTTAGGACTTTTTAGGCTTGTAACATAGGCTCAAGGGGGCTTTGGTATTGTATTTTAGGAGCATAGTGACTAAAGGCCCTCCTTAACACTGCATTTTTCTACATTTTCACCCTACCAACTCTATTATTTTTACCTCATTCTCCCTTTCTCCTATTTCTAGATTTTCTGGGTACTTTCTTTTCATTTTTTAAAGCTTTTTGCCTTGTTTTTACACCATTTTTAGCTCACAACTAAGGCATCACTTATTTTTCTTGTACCCAGTATATGATTTTCCCTTTTTATCTATATCACTAACTTCCCTCATTATTTTTCTATTTCACCCTTACACCAGCCACCCTCAACTTAGGGTTTTGGCCTGTGTTGAGGTGCACAATATCCGTCATCAGAACCAGGGCCACTTTTGGTAGCCACCCTCAACATAGACTTTTTCAGTCAAGGTGCATAATGTTCAAGGAAGGACCATGGCCAATTTTAGGATTTTACATCTAACAAGGCTAGGTTAATCAGGTGTTTTCGAAGAATAGGTACATGTTAGGCTCAAACATTAGGAACAAGGGATATATCATAGTTTTGGTTGGTCATTTTAGGCTAAGTGGATTATTAAGAACAATGGCCTAAGATCCTTTCCTAATCCAATTAATCTACAATCTAATTTAGAGTAACAGGGCAAGTTCTGAATTAGAACAAAACACATTATCTATCAAATTAAGCTCACACTCACATGGCACTACATACATTATTAACAAAAGACTCTCAGATCATGCTTTTTATCTAAATTTAACCTTACTTATTGGAACAAAAATTATCACACACCTAAACATGTATGGTTGCTATCTAACTACTAATCAAAATTTTTGGTGGGTATCATTTTTCAAACAAAACATAAAGATATGATATATGCCACAAGTATTAGTATTATATGCTACAAATACCATCTAAACATCCTAAATATGCCAGTTCAACAAAAAGTAAATATCCACCGGAAAAAGAACATAGACAAGAAAACCTGGGATAAAAAATTGGGGTAGTTATGGACCTAAGCTACTCAGACTTCACTGAGGCCTATAACTACCCACACCCCATCAAAAAAGATGTGCATTGTCCCCAATGCACTCATTTAAAGCAAAATAGAACATAAAGGGTTCAAAATACATACCTAGGCACCTAAGTGCTAGTGTCTACCTTGGGTTGCCTCCCAAACAGCACCTGATTTATCATCACAACATGACATAGATGGATTGAGTACTCAGACTTCCTCAATTGCCCAGACTTCACTCTTCAAATCATCTAGACGCTTCATGGACTGATAAATTTGAAGATGATCTCTCTATCATTCAATCTGAACCCAAGTTAACCAGCTTCTATATCCACTAGTGCTTGCCCAGTAGCTAGGAATAGTCTTCCCAAGATAATTGGGACGTTGATCGACTTCGTAATCTAGGATCACAAAGTCTGTGGGGAATATGAACTTCTCCACTTTAACCAACATATCATATAGTATCTCCACAAGCTTCTTCACCATACAATTTGCCATCAACAACCACATGCTTGTTATAGTAGGGGCTCCCAATCCCAGCTTCTTATAGATGACAAGGGGTATCAGATTAATGTTGGCACCTAGATCACATACTGCCCTGGCAAACTCCACATCTCAAATGGTGTAGGATATGGTGAAAGCATTGAGATCTTTTCTCTTCTGGACCAAGGACCTTGTAGCAATAACACTGCAATGTTGAAGCTCTTAGGAGAGCTCCTAAATTATAATGTGATTCTTAGTGAACAAGTCCTTCATATACTTAGCATACCCTGGTATCTTCTCCAATGTCTCAATGAGAAGGATGTTGATAGAGAGCTGTTTGAGCATGGAGAGAAAGTTCTTGAATTTACCTTCCTCCTCCCTCTTTTTGATTCTTTAAGGGACAGAAGGAGGAGGCTTAGGAATGGGCTTCAACTTCTGTGGCACATCAACAGCTTAACTCATTCCATCATTTCCATGATCATCTCCTATCTCCATATATTTATCCATAACTATCTCCTCTCGAACATCTTCCTTATCGACCGATATGGGAAGATCAATGGTGCTCTTGCCACCTTGAGTATTAATCACCATACACTGCCCTTCATTCTTAGGATTTTAAACTGTTTTACTGGGTAGTGTATGCCTCTGACACTGATTAGTTAAGTCGATGCTTAACCAAACTGTTGTTGAAGCTGTTTGATAGCCATAGAGTGAGACTTAATTTTCTGATTGATACTAGAAATCTCTGATTTCATACCCCTTAGAGTCTTATCCTATTTCTCAAATTTCTTCAATACATGATCAAACATCTTCTCAATTTTGGAACTGCTTGTACTTGTGTCATGGTTATGTGGTGGCATATAAGGACAATTTCTGAAGCTTTCTCTATGACCCCAATCTGCATCTCTCTCTGGACCCTTGTTTCTATCATAGTATCCTCCATGGTTGTCCTTGTAAGCTCTATCTTTGTTAAAGTTCTGACCTTGGTTTCCTTGACCTTGGCACCAATATTTCTGAATGGACCTTGGGGTGTTGGTTCAGAAATCCCTCATCTGATCAGCAACAAAACATGCATCCTTATCCTAATAGGGCTCATTATACAGTGCACATGGAGGTTGATGAACCACTGCATTTACTTGCTCTTGGTTCATCTTCATTATCACCTCTATACCTATACAAATCTAGGCAAGCTGTTGCATTATTTCCTCATTGCTCTTTGCTTGCTCTGAATCAACACTGCCAGTGCATGAACTTTTAGTGGATGCTCTATCTTTTTGCCCCTATGCATGATTAGTCTTGATGTCACGACCTAAGCCTAGATCCTAGATGTGACACGGCGCAAGGGGAACCCGAAGGGACCTAAAGCAAGCCTCATAAAGCATCATTACACATCCTTGGTCACGAAAGCAATAGATCAAGCATAAAAGATAAAAGAATGAGGAAAATAAGGCTATGGGAAAAGCTTGCACGATATCATGGTCAAAAGACAAGATTGAAACTTATATCAGATATACTTAACATGTCCAACCAATACCTCTAATACATAGATAAGAGTGGGGGCCAAGACAAAGTAACCAGGCTCATCCTCATAGTCAAAATGAGTAATAAAGACGAATATCTCAATACATAATAGAAGAAACATAGACTAGGTCCCCGAAGTGGAGGACTCACTAACTAGCTTGAATAGCACCAAACTATCCACGTGGAGAAGGATGATCAACTTGGGCACTGGTTCCGACATGGTGACATAGCACCCCCTCAACTAGGTATGGTCAACTTGCAACACTATAGGTACTTTCCATGAAAAGAACACATATACACCTTCTTTTCATCACCATAAAGTCATTCAAGTCATAGGTCATGCAATGAATTATCAATAGCTCAAGAACCCTAAATTGAACATTTTATCAAACACATGGTGGAAGTGTATACTAGTGTAAAACCATACAATTCAAGAGTGAAATCATGCAAGAAAACTTGAATTAAATCAACCCTCCAACACTTGGTGATATGACCTTGCAAAATACATTGAAACCCCTCCTGAAAACTCATCATGATCTGAGATTCATAGCTCAAAACATGCATAAACAGTCACACTTTTACAAAACTCCAACATTGTTCATAGTCAAATTTATAATGAGTGACCCATAAGTAAAATCAACTTAGAAACATATAATTTATGTAAAAAGGAAGCTTGCGCACCATGGATGAAAGAAACCAATGGCTGTAGCCCGTATACCTCAACTTTGGAGAATTCCTTGATGAAGATTGATATGAGAACTTGAAGCTTGAGTGAAATCCTTAAGATCCGGAATGAGATTTGGCACTTGAATTTTGAGTGAAATATTAGTCTAAGTGTTTGAGAGAGTATTGGGGAATGTCTTGTATGATATGAAGGTAAAATATGGCTAAGTAGAGGAATTTTCATGCTTGGGAAGACTTAGGCCCAAGAACCAAAAGTCTTGGACCGAGATTAAAAAAATTGGCACAAAATACACTGAGGAGCGCCAAGCGCGAAGACCTCTCTAGAAATCGCATTTTGCGATTATCAAATTTTGATATGGTTGCTTTAATATCGGGGTTAGACCTATTTTCTAGTCAATGTTTTCCCTAAATAAGAATATAAAGTCAGATTTTTGATATCACACATGGATTTTGAGGTATATGGAAATTACGATTTTGGGCACTTTCAAGGCACATTTTCGGGTACTTTTTTTTGGCGTCATTTCAGTAAGTTATGCTCACCAAACCCTTTGGTCAAAGGTGAGAGGTGAATTTCACTATGTGACTTGGCCCATCTCCATAGTGTGCATCACTAACCCTTACCTATTAGTCCGAGTACAACCTCCCCTTGGCCCAATTTGGTTGATTAAACGAGAACATATCAATCAAATTCTGTTAATTAATTTCTTTTCCTATTCATACTACCTTGATCCAGTCAGTAACACTAGGAAAGTTCTTATGTTCTCCACCACCAGAAAACATGCAAAATGAAAATAGTTAATAAATACATGCATACACACCTTCCAAGAATTATGAATTATTCAATTTTACATTGTTAGTTCTTCATGGTTCCCACAACCCTAGTTGTGGATTTAGCTACTAATGGTTGAGAAAAGATAATTGAACACTTATACAATAGAATTAATAACTAGTAAATACAACTTCAATAAGAATCACAAGCTTAAAAATGAAATTCAAACACAAGTGTTCTCAAAGAATCTCTAATTGCCCATTATTCAGGAGGGTCGTGCTAATCTAAATCTGATTATCCAGGAGGTTTCTGCTACACTAAGTCCTATTATCTAGGAGGGTCCTAATGTTAATTTAAATCACATTATCCAAGAGGGCCTTGTGAATCTAAATCCCATTATCTATGAGGGTCTTGCTAATCTAAATCCCATTATCCATGAGGGTCCTGCTAATCTAAATCCCATTATCCAAGAGGGTCCTGCTACACTAAGTCCCATTATCTAGAAGGGTCCTGATGTTAATCTAAATCCCATTATCCAAGATGGTCCTGCTACGCTAAGTCCCATTATCTAGGAGGGTCCTACTAATTTAAATCTCATTATCCAAGAGGGTCCTGCTATGCTAAGTCCCATTATCCATGAGGGTCCTAATGTTAATTTAAATCACATTATCCAGGAGGGCCCTACTAATCTAAATACCATTATCTAGGAGGGTCCTGCTAGTCTAAATCCCATTATCTAGGAGGGTCTCACCACACTAAGTCTCATTATCCAGGAAAGTCCTGATGTTAATCTAAATACCATTATCTTAGATGATCCTGCTATGCTAAGTCCCATTTCCCAGAAAGGTCTTGCTAATCTAAATCTCATTATCTAGGATGGTCCTGCTATGCTTAGTCCTATTATCTAGGAGAGTCCTGATGCTAATCTAAATCCCATTATCTGGGAAGGGCCTGCTATGCTAAGTTCCATCTTTTACGAAGGTCATGCTAATGTAAATCTCATTATCCAGGAGGGTCCTGCTACGTTAAGTCCCATTATCTAGGAGGGTTCTGCTAATCTATATCCCATTATCCAGGAGGGTCTTGCTACGCTAAGTCTCATTATCCAGGAGGCTCCTGATGCTAAGCTAAATCTTATTATGCAGGATGGTCTTGCTACACTAAACCATAATCTAGATCGAGTATTTAGGATTCTGAACCATCAAATTGAGTACAACCTATATCCTTGTTTCAAAGTAACTTTGCAAATTCCTAAAGCATGGTGATTGGTGCGGTCTTGACTTCTGACAATGACCGCTTTAATACTCATCATTTTGATCTTTCCTCCAGGTGGTTAATGCCCATTGTTGGTTGGTTGCTGACTAGCCTAAATATGAGTACCTAGAGTGACTGTCGCTTTAATCTAATACCCACCTTTATTTCATGATATCTATAGGTTGGCATGATTTTGGAGAAAAATTATAGATTTTGCTGAAGTATAGAACATATGAGCTAACCTATGGGTCGTAGCCCAAGCTACGAGTCATAGTGTGATCTCGTAGTCAGGAGTAAAGAGGAAAATTTAGAAATTTGCTAAGTAGAGGTTAGCCTTACAAGGCCATCATATGAGTCATAGGTCTCAATATGACTCGTATAGGTTGAATCATAGCAAGAAATAGAGAGCCAAAATTTTTGACAAAAAACTAAAGGCTTGGACCACGAAAAGAGCATACAAGTCGTAACTCAAGCAACAATTCATACCATTGGGTTATACCAGTTGCATCAAAAATGCTAAGTACCAGATATAAGACCCTGATTATGACTTGTAGGTCACCTTATGAGTCATACCTGCGAGGTGTACCCGCTGCCAGCTATCTTTTCTGTGTAAGTTTTAGGATTAATTTTGTAACTACTATTCATACTTTAAGTTAGGGTTTATTAAGGTGAGATAGTAGAGACCAGACTAGAATAATTTTTTAATAGAGCTTTTGAATATTCTTTCTAGAATAGTTTAGGGTTTTATGATAGAATTTCATTATCTCTTAGAAAACCCACTTTGGGGAGTACAAATCCTACTTTGTATTCATTCTCAATCTATCAAGCTTGTGGTTTGCCACTTGTGGTGTATCACACTTTATTGCTTTGGGTAAAATTCTCAACTATGTCTTGTATTTGCATTTTTATTAGTTTTACCTTAGCCATGAGTAGCTAAGCACCCACAACATGGGGTATTGGGAACCATGGGTAGTTAACTTGAGATGACCTAGATTTATTGCATTTCTATGATTGGAGTTTTGCATGTATTATCTATTTGCCTTACCCACAACTTGGGGTTGTGGGAACCATGGGTGGTTGACTTGAGATGACCTAGATTTATTGCATTTCTATGATTGGAGTTTTGCATGTATTGTCTATTTTCCTTCATTTTGATTGTTGTTTAGTGGTGGCCAACACCAAATCCTGCGTACTATCATGATCCTGACCAATGTAGTGATGAATAGGAAAAGGGGATTAGATGACAGGATTTGATTTATGTGTTCTCATCTAATCAATCAATTCTGACCAAGGGGAGGTTGACTGGGACAATAGGTAATGGTTAGTTGGCACATCATGGTTGCGGACTAAGTGTCATGGTGAAATTCGACCTTTATCTTCATAAGAGGGCTGGAAGAATCTAATTTGTTATCCTGTATGCAAATTTCCAATTGTAGTTATGTTTTCTGGGGTAATCGAGTCAACGAACTATGGGGAGCACAATTCTCAAGTTGTCCTAAAAACTGAGTGTTTCCTTGCATAGCTGTATAGTGTCTTTTTTACTTTTGTTCTTAAATTACAAAGCCCCTCCTTCTTTTTAGAGATTTTAGTTATAAACACTCGAAATGATTGATAGTGAATTCTTGTAGTCAAGCCATGTATTCCCTGTGGATTCTACCCTAACCTTCGGTTAGGTTAATTGTTGACAGCTACCACTTTCTTATTAAAGCGTGAACAGAAGAAATAATTACTATCATCAAAATATTATGGCACCATTGCTGAGGAATATGGCTAGGTTTTGACTTGATTTTACTATTAGTTAGTTCAAGTTTTAATTTGTAAACTCTCTTGTATTTTACTTTTATTTTTGTTTTTGTTGCTTGATTTTACTCGTAGGGTGTACTAGGTTGTATGCCCAACACAAGGAGCCAAGGTAATCCCTTAGCTCCCATCAATTTGGAGATCCATTGACTCTTTAGAAAAATGGCTCAGGTGAATGAGGATATCGCAGTGAAGAAAGAGGTGAATGTGCATAACAATATGGGAAGAGAAGAAAATCCACCCCCAAGGAATGATAGGCCACAACTGAAGATTTTAACGAGAATGCTTATGGTTGGAACCAATATCATTTGAACCCTATGGCTATGGATGTTATTGGTGCTATAATGTTGTCTCCACTACCGGCAGACTCTAAATTCTAAGTGTTAAGTAGGTTACTTCAAATGCTCCAAAACTACAGGTTATTCGCAGGGCTGCTCTCAGAGGATCCCTATCGTCATCTCCATAATGTGGGTTTTGTATGTAAGAGTGTCATGGGGACGTAAAATCTTTCTCTAGATGCTATTGGTTTGTGGCTGTTTCCATTGTCACTAATGGGTAATGCAGCTGCATGGTTGTCTAGCTTCCTCCGAGTACAATAACAAGTTAGGCAGAGCTTTAAAGAGTGTTTCTAGAAAGATATTTCCCAAGATCAAAGAAGCTAAATCTCAAGGACCAAATAAACAATTTGGACCAATTGCCAGGCGATTCTCTTAGTACCACATGGGAGAGATTCACCAAATACTTGAGGATGGTTCTTGAACATAAAATTATGGATGATGCCTTAGTTGAAATTTTCTATCTGGCGCTTCATGAGATAGTTAAGATTGTGCTGACACTATCATTGGAGGCATGCTTCTTGACCAACCTTTCGCATTGATAGCCGCTAGGATGGACCAAGTGGTTAAAACCAACAGAGCATGGGGCCAAAGAGAGCGAGGTGCAGTGAAGACTTCTTGTACGGTCAACACCAACAATGAGCAAGCAAGGGTCAATGAAGAGATCAAGGAGAAACTTTCTTAACTTCACATGAGTATGTACTTGGTCTTGAAGCAAAACCAGGCAAATGTCCAAGAAGTCACCCACCAACCTCCAAAGGCTCTTGTAACGACCCCAAAAAGTGCCCGAAAATATGCCTCGAAAGTGCCTAGAATCGTAATTTTTATATCTAAATATCCATTTGTTATTTCCAAAATTTTACTTCATATTCTTGTTTAAGTGGTCAAATTAAGTTAAAAATGGGTCTAACCCAAATTTTAGAGCAACCGTATCAAAATCCAAAAATCACAGTAAACACTATTTAGGAGGGTCAAATTTGAAGCAACATATCTCTTAGCACACAAAGAATTGAGTGTCCCATGACTACCAACTTAAATCCCTTTGAATTAGCTTTCCAACGTACATTGATTTACTACATTCTGAGTTTGGATGAAGGATTTATGTCCATTTTCATAAAACTCATTCATGTAGAAAATGTAGATTTCTAGTGAGCATCCGCGTTGCCTCCGTGACCCGGACCTATGTTATTTTGGCCTTGGTTTTTTGATTTCGGTCCAAGACTTTCATGTCTTGGACCCAAGGGTTCCCATACGTGTTTTTACCTATACTTAGCCTTATTTCACCCTCATATCATCCTTAACATTTCCCAATATCCTCTCAAACACTTAGACTCAATTTTCACACTAAATTCAAGTCAAAACTCAAGAACAATATTAAGGATTTCAGCAAGGACCTCATTCAACCTTTAAATCTCCATTAAAGTCTTCTTCAAAAACCTCTCCAAAGCTAAGGTATGTGGTGTTGAACTATTGGGTCCTTCCACCCATGGTGCCTAAACCCTCTTTTTACTAATGATTCTTGATTTCAAGTTGATGTTACATGTGAGTCTTGTATATTGAGAAATTTACTGCACAGTGATTTCAGTTCATGAAAGTATGGTTGTTTTAGCATGTTTTGTGCTTCAAATCTTGGATCTAATGTTGGATTTTGTGAGGGGTTCTAATATGAATGTCTTTGGGGGTGTTGCAAGGTGTTGATTAAAAAAACCACTGATTTTCTTACATGGTTTCATCTCCAAATTGCATGCTCTTTTACCCCATTATATACCCCCAAGGCATTTGAAAAAATGTCCAATTATGTTTTATTGAGGAATTGAAGGTCCAAAGCTATGTATTTATGCTATGAGTTGATTCTATTATCTCTTGGTTCTAATTAATGACAAGTTCTCCCTTATCCACTTTTTGCCCTTATTTCCATTCTTTAAATGTCATTTAATTATTTTTGTGATGAAGAATGTGTAATGATTTGCTATGAGGCTTGTTTGGGGTTCCTTTGGGTTCCCCATTCGCTGGTCACATCTTAGCCCTAGGCTTGGGTCATGACAAAGATGGTATCAGAGCTCTTGGTTGATAGATCCTCAGAGCCCAACACACCGCGTTGATTAGAGTCTTGTTGTGTTGTGCACCACAACTATGACTTAAAGGCTATGAGATATTTTAGGAAATGTTTCCCTTCTTCATGTTATATGTCATGCTTTAGAAGCAAGATAAGGTTTTCTCCTCTAACGAGTGTTCTTTTCTCTTTTAGTTAATCATGTCGCTTCAAGAAGGAAGGCGAAGAAAGGAAAGTAGAAGGTTTTGATTTTAATGGATTCGAGTTTCACTATTTCTTCTCTATTCTTTTAGTTAATGATGGGGCTCCTTTTGTGCCCAAGTAGTTGTGTAGGTTTTTCGTGTCTATTCTCTTGGTTGGGTATATTATTGTTAAAAAGTTCCTCTTCTCTCTTCTTTTAGTTGATGCTGGAGCTTCTTGTGTTCCCCAAGTTGTGATGTGTATCTTTGGTGTTTATCTCTTGGTTGGGTATATTGTGGTTAGAAATTTCATAGGTGTTGATCCGGGTTTTTATTGCATTAGGTCTTGCTTTGTGGCTTGTTGGATTTGATGTGGTGAATTTTGATTTTGTACTTGGGATGGAATAGTTCCATGTATATTGTGTCTCTATGGATGGTAGGACCCATAGAGTTAGGATCCGACTCCCTAATGAACCCATCTTTGTATGGGAGATTATCAAGTGGGAGCAAGGGAGGTAGGTCCATTCTTGACTTAAGGTGCAATTGGTCTCTAAGGGGGGTTGCATTTTTCATCTTGTGATAATTGGAGATGTTGAACCTAAGTTGTTTTGTCTATAGAATTGTTGGTGGTGGTGGATGAGGCCTTGAATGTCCCTTTTCGATGTTTGAAGTTGGTGTAGTGTCTTTTGGTTGACTAGCACACCGATTATGCCGATATGTCTCATGAGTAAGATCTCCAGTCCTTACCCTAATAGGTTTACGGTGGTTTTGGTGATAATAATGTGGTTCGTTCCGTAATGAAGTAGTGCATGTGAATTATTTGAGGGCCTTAAGGTAGTTTGGGCTACTTGCATAGCATGTTTCTAATGAGTGTAGAACCCATAAGGTCGTAATATGATGAGTAAGCATAGACGATA
>DF362539.1:29426-42363 GCA_000787875.1 Solanum virginianum | reverse complement strand
CTAGATGTGACACGGCGAATGGGAACCCGGAGGGAACCCAAAGCCTCTTAGCATATCAATCACACATCTTTGGTCACGAAAGCAAATAAAACAACAACAGAGTAATAAAAAGGGAAGCGGGACTAAGGAAAATCTTGATATTCATAAAAGAACAAAGATTCAAGCTCATAGCATAAATACATCATAATATCCAATGACACCTCTAACATGGAATGTAGCGGGGGCCAAGATACTTTCTGGGCTCACCCTCATAATAGCAAGTGTTCAACATAATGAAGTCCCCGAAGGGTCCAACAAAGCCAGCTTTGCATGACAATAAGCATACATATGACATATAGAGCATTATCACACACTACATGGAGATAGGGAATGAGATCCATTTCAATTATAGGAGAAAATGAATAATCTTGACAAGCAATAAAAGGACAACATAAACTTTTTAGATAATGCAACATATTTCTACTAATCAACATATATAGATGGGGGCTTAAGACAAGTTCATAGCTCACCCATATCAAATGGAAACAAAAGACATAGTCTCAATAAAAAAATAAAAAGAAGTAGTAAGAGTCATAAAAGGCTTTCCCTCAGGTCATGAGGACTCACCAATCAATCAATCTTCAAAGTAATCGCCCACTAGCCACAGGAATGAGATGGAGCATCCATCCCTACAATGTGATATATTATAAGCAAGAGTATGTGTTAGTACATTTGAATGTCGTAATTATGTAGGCAGTGCAATGCATAAAAAATTATAATATGTAAATAACCATTTCAAATATCATGACAAAAGAGTACTAGAATCATAGTTATGCATGAGATAAATCAATGCCAAAGTTAATCATAAGGACATCATGTAAAAGTAAGAATTTAGAGTAGTCAATTAAATCATCATAAGGATTATATTTATGTGGGAAGTAACCATATCTATGAGAGCATACAAGCTATAATATGAAATCCCAATGTCTATCTGTACAACAAAAAAGAGGAATTTACTTGCCAAGATAGGCTTTATACCTCCTAGAATGGGTGTCATAAGATATGTGGATCACTAGTAAACCATATTAGTAAAGTAATCCTATGGTGACAACGTAGTTTTAAGACTAGAGATTGCTATTAAGGACCCCTTAGGCCGAGTCACCACCTCAAGCCTCAATTAGTTCTAAGTCAAATCCCATGGAATCATATCATAAGTAACATCATACTTGTCATAAATCATAGTTCATAATCTTCATAAGCTTTTCATGTAGGAAAGACAATTCAAATCAACCAATCCAAATCATAAATTCTATTCATAGATTAACTCACTTTCATGTGATTATCGAATATGGGTGTAGGTCTTCTATCATTACTTATCATACCTCAAGTAAGAGTGTCATTGTGATCTTAAGTCACCTTTAAGGCCTTAAGTCACCCATATTTGGATCTTAAGTCACCCTCTTTCATGAACTTTGATAAATCATTGAAATTCCTTAGTCATGACTTATACTCGAAATCAAGTTGAAAACATGGGTTTATAGTCAATTGACTTAGGAATCATGAAATTGGATAAAGAAAATATGTATAACCATATAAATTGAATAAATTCATGCTCAGTTGAGAAGAAACACATTAATAGAAATCAAAATTAAAAGAATCCACTTTGACCTTCATGCACACAAGATGAAATTGGAGAAAAATTTGCATCTAGAACCTCAATATAACCCTATTTAGATCAAATCATATATAACTCATAAAAATAATATTAATTTAATACGTACTTCAAAGTACCCATTATCCATGTCATGAATCCTAGAAAAACTTTTTACGGAATTCGTAAAACTCATCAAATTCATGCAATAATCATCAATTTATATTATAAAAAAATGTGTTAATCATAATTAAAATCAAAATTCACAGAATTAAGTAGGAATTAGAAAGACCCATAACAATTCATACTTAAGGATGGGCTCCATAAGAGAAATGATTCTATGGATTAGGGCCAATATACATTGAGTAAGAAGTTAAGAAGAATCCTTGACTAAGTCCTTGAATTCTGATGTAGGGCTTAGAGAATTGCTTGATCTCTTCCATGGAGATTTGAGAGGCTTTCTAGAGAGAAGTTTTGAGGTTGATGAATTGCGAGAAATGAGGAAAAATTAGGGGTTTTGGATTTAATATGTCCAAATTTTAGTCTTAAAAATCGTCCAGGTTCATTAACTAATAAGTAGGAAAAATTCCAAAGTACCCCCACCTGAAAATTAAAATCGGTCAATAGTGGTATATCATGTCTACAATGTTAAGATATTTTGCCATATGTCATTTTTGAGCAAATTAAATCTTTGTTAGATTGTGGTCGAATTTTTACCATGGTCGAATTTC
The DNA here is from genome assembly GCA_000787875.1 of Solanum virginianum. Classification (NCBI taxonomy): domain Eukaryota; kingdom Viridiplantae; phylum Streptophyta; class Magnoliopsida; order Solanales; family Solanaceae; genus Solanum; species Solanum virginianum. The sequence continues at coordinate 40,002 of DF362539.1, read as the reverse complement.
GCCAATTCGAGAGTAGGTTGCCAATGTGGTCCTATTGCGGTTCCTTCTGGATAAAGAAATTTTTGAGATTTTTACTTTTTTTATTCACTTGACCTAATAATTATTCGAAGCCATTTCTATAATGTTTTACCTTATAATATTATATTCCAACCTACAAACACTTGAGATATTACAGACTTTCAGAAGGACAAAATAGGTCTAGTAGGGGTAGGGAAAGTTAAGTAGCATTCATGATCAAACACTTAGATATAGGTAACATTTAGGAGTAGTATGTCACAACCTTCTAGATGTGACATGGCGAATGGGAACCCGGAGGGAACCCAAAGCCTCTTAGCATATCAATCACACATCTTTGGTCACGAAAGCAAATAAAACAATAACAGAGTAATAAAAAGGGAAGCAAAACTAAGGAAAATCTTGATATTCATAAAAGAACAAAGATTCAAGCTCATAGCATAAATACATCATAATATCCAATGACACCTCTAACATGGAATGGAGCGAGGGCCAAGATACTTTCTGGGCTCACCCTCATAATAACAAGTGTTCAACATAATGAAGTCTCAAAGTAGTAAGAGTAATGTAGATAGTGTCCTCATACTTGAGGACCCACCAAAGCTTATCTTCGAAGTTCTGAACTAGCCACGTGGAGGATGATCGAAAGGAAAGGATGGAGGACTCACCAACAAGCATAAGAGATAATCGAACTAGCCACGTGGAGGGGGTGGAGGATCAAGTGGTGCTTTGGTTCCTACATGGTAATATCATGTAGGCATAGAGTATACATTAGTACATTTGAATGTACTATATATGCAGGATGCAATGCAATATGACATAAGCCAATATAGTCAAAATGCATGATTATAAGCAATATAAATATAATTTCAATATGGCATGCATGATCAATCTCATAATAAAACATGCTTGTAAATCATTCATATTGCACAATAATATAACATACATATGTGGGAAGTGACCTCAATCGACATACTCAACAAACATAGACCAAGTAGCTACAACTTAGACTCCAAGGTATGACACCCCCTCAGTTCAGGTGACCTGGCATGACACACCTTGGGAAGTATGGTTACTTGCCAAGGCAAACCAAACATGATAACATGAACTAGATGGATCCACTAGTATAACAAGGGCAATAATCATAATCCTATGGTGGCACATAATTTTGAGACTAAAGACTTTATATAAGGACCCCTTGAGTCGAACCCCCATCTTAAGTCTCAATCGGTGCTAAGTCAAATCCCACATAATAATTGAAATATTTATAACTTGTATAAATTGTAAGAAACATGGAAACATGACATAAGTAGCTCTTGAAAAATGCTTGACCTATAGTAGTGAGCCTAACTTGAACATGAGAGTAGATCATAATCATACATGAACCCTTGCTTTAACATGAATGGCTCACAAGAGGTAAATATCTTGAAATAAGGCTTAACTTGATACTTATAAAATCATAGATACTTTTTTTGGATCCAATACATGCTTGAAAGCCCTTAATCATCATAGTCACTTGACTTGTAAATCATGGAATAGATCATCAATAACTTGAGAATTCTTGACTTGACATTTTATCAAACATATGGTAGGTTGATGATACTTGTTAAAATTCATACAATTGAAGAGTGAAATAAAATGAGAAAACTTAATACAAATCAACCCACCAATATGTAGTAAAACCCTCATGTAGGGTACCTTGAAATTAATCATCAAAACTCATAATAGATCATAGTTTCATAGCCAACCCACCAACATGTAGTAAAACCCTCATGTAGGGTACCTTGAAATTCATTCATAAAGGTCAATTTTCATGAAAAGGGAAGGTTGGGCTCCATGGGTGAAAGGACCCAATGAATGAAACCCACATACCTTAAACCTTGAATTCTTTGAGGTGAAATGAATCCTTGAGTTCCAAAGTTGAGCTTGAGATCCTTAAATTTGAATGAGAGAATTGATAGAGTCTTAGAGAGGTTTGAGAGAGGATTTTGTGAGTTATAGAGTTGAAAAATGGCTAAGTATGTGTAATTTCACGCTTAAGTGGGCATGGGGCTATGATCCCAATGCCCTTGGCTGAAATAGAAAAACCAAGGAAAACCTTACATGGGTCCGCATCCTTGGCGCGATGCGAACCCAATGCGAGGAAACATTTGCACTGCTCTGTGCCCCAGGTGCATCGCGGCCATACACTACTTTTTGAAAAATTAGCAAAAATTAGTTTTCGCTACGGGTCTTTTAAAATCTGGGTTATACCCATCTCCCACTCAATTTTGCCCCTTGATCAAGAATATTTAATTAGATTTTTGAAATCATGCACAAATTTTATGATATATTGAAATTACGATTATGAGCATTCTGAAGCACATTTTTGGGGCGTTTCATAGTAATACTTGAATCATTTCTTCAAAAGAAATAGTACACTATAGGAACACTAATTTAAGCAAAAAATTGGTGAAAACTTCACTTTTGGATGACAGGGTGCCATGAACGCATCCCTGAAATTTCATACACGATGAAGGTCTCCATGGCGGCTTTGGTCCTGCTGTGGTGGCCTCAATGTGGTGAGATCCCAAGTGCAATGGAGGAAGGCCGCGAGACAGAGGCCCTGATTTGGTTGAAAAGTTTTCTCTAACCTTTACACATGACCATCTAACTATGTGGAGTCCTAAAGTACACCATTATGAAATATCAACAATAACTGGATTCAATGGGGTGGACTAACCTTTCTACTTCAAATGCTATATTCAAAGTTCTCCTATTCCGAACTCCATTCCAAATGTTTCTATGGTATACTAGATTCCCTCCACACATACAATATTGCCTTAATTTCTCTGAGGACACCCCTTGAGACACCGCATCTCTAAACACACCACAAAGATATAATAAAAAGTTACTTATTCATGCTCAATATATCGATTCATACTATCAATCTCACATGACAACCAATGATTAGGCTCATAAAACCAGTCTAAGAGTTATGTCCACACTACTCCGTTGGTTACTAATTATCTTATCCAATACTATTGTCACAATCTGGACCTAAAGTCTAGCTATGACATGATGAATAAGACACCTGAAGGCATCCCATCCATGCCTCGTGTTCTTATCATAATCATTCATAAGGTAAAATGGGCATAGAAGAGTATAATCAAGCGGAAGTACATAAAATGTAAGAGTATAATAGTTCCCATAAGGGGATATATGTCAATCTATTAAGGTCCAAAAATCATAGCTCCACATCATAGATCTTGGGGGGAGGGGACCCCTCAAGACATACATCAAAAGACTAAAAGTGAAAAAGTCTCAACATAAAAAGCATGAGATTTACCAATAAATCTTCGATCTCAAGATCCAAATCTAGTTGCGAAATGGAACAATCTCCTTATTGTCCATCCCTACATAGTTAGATCATGTAGGCAAAGAAGTATGCGTTAGCATATAAAATGTACTAAGTATGTAGGTATACCATGAAATATCATAATAAAATCAATATGTATAACTATAATCAATAGGATAAGGATACAATATGTATGAGCATGCAATTTAAAAATCATAAGAAGTAACATCATAAATCCATTCTTAACTTTAACATATATATATGGGAATAAGACCATAACTGACATACAAGACCATGTGAAAAATTACATGAAAATCTTGATGTTTACTCTACATCAAGCTAAGAGGAGTCTACTTTGCCAAGGTAAACTTGATCCTCACCATATAGGCTCTATCCTAGGACGGTGAGAACCATCATTTGGCCCCACCCATTAGGCTCTATCCTAGCATGGTGAGTGTCCATTATATAAGCTCATTGGATCCAATAGCACATCTTTAAGGCATAAAATATGAACATCATTCCTATGGTGGCATATAGTTATAAGACTTGAGGATTTAGATAAGGACCCTTGGAGATAGTCCTCCATACACAAGTCTGCTCGGTACTAAGTCATATCCCACGGAAGGCATAAATCATATATATATATATATAACTTTCAACATAGATGGAATTTTGATGTTCACTCTACATCAAGCTAAGAGGAGTATATATGTATGTATGTATATATAGCTTTCAACATATTTCATACTTTATTAAAATCATACTTTCATAACTTTCAAAATAATCATCATAGTCTTTCATGAAACATCATGCTATAAGAATAGTCCATCTACTTTACTTTTATCATAGTGTGGGTAGACATTCCCACCTTAATATAATCATAAATATTAGGTTTTTCATCATTCACTTTATCATAGCATCGTCATAACTTTCATAATATCATCATTATCATAATATCATCATCATTTAAAACATGTTTTTCATACATGAGATCATAGACATAGAAGTACATAGCAGATCATAGACATAGAAGTATATAGCTTTATCATAGGAGACTAGCACGAAGTGTGGGCTCATGGAAATTTGAGTCAAAATTATGTAATTGAATAGGATTCATAGAGAAAATATGCAATTTAAATCAAATTAGATCATTAACAAGGGAACCCACATCAAATCATTAAGCCATAATCATACATACTTTGAAATGTTATACTTTTTCTTGAAAATCATATACATCATGAAATTCATCATAATTCATGCATAATTAGTCATAATCTTCATATAGAAATCATAGTCCATGTATTAGGAATCACAGGTTAAAAGCCCATGAGAAATCATCATGAATTTTGATAAATAAAAGGAAGGTTTTGTATTGGGTTTCATGGATGGAACTAAGCCATGAATAAAGCATTACATACATCAGGTAGAATCCTTAGGATTGAATAGAGAAATCTGGAAAACTTGATCAAACCTTTAAACAATGGCTTTAGTGGAACCTTTGACATAGAGAGAGAAATATTGAGAACCCTTAAGAGCAATTTTGGGGAATTAAAGTCTTTGAATGAATTAGAAATAGTGCTTTATAGAGGTTAAGTTAGTTAGGGTAGTTAGAGTACGAAAAATGATGTAGTTTAGGACTTATATGGATTGAAGAAGTCAAAAATACCCTTCATTAAAAATAGTCAGAGTCGTCCACGAAATCTCTTCTACGGGTCATGGATCAACTCACTGTCGTATCTTGCCTCGTAGCTCCGAGTGTCCTAAAGGTTGAGCTATTAGAATTGCAGCTTTTGACCCACGAACATGCTACACGACTAGTGGAGGAGCTTACGGGCCGTAGAATTTTCGGTTCCTCAAGGCCCCCCCCTACGAGACCTATTGATGGGTTGTAGTTCTTTATATGGTCAGTCTGCACTTGTAGGTTAACTTCTAATTTTTTTTTAATTTTTCAATATCACTAGACACTTTCCATGAGTGCATCTACGATTTGTGGATACATCTATGAGCCGTAGAATGGCTTGTAGGATCAACCTTTCAGCAAAAATCTTAACTCCCAGTTTCCCAAGTCTATAAACATAAGGGGCGTTAGGATTGCGTGAGTATCTATTCTCATTAATGGACAATCACAAATTCATCAATACCTAGAATATTTGGCCTCTGTACTACCTCATGGTTTCTCATACGCTATCCATATCACCAACTCGCATACCTAATCAAGGTAAAATCATCGAGTCAAACAAGGTCAAGGGTTCAAGTAGCCATATGTTACTACAACTCGACAACATTACCACATCAAATGAATAACCTAATCACAAATAAAATAAAATTTTTCAATATTTAAAGCATTGAGTCCCCATAAACGCAATTCAATAGTCAAAACAATTAAGACATCTAAAAACACAATTCAATAACAAATAAAGCATTTAGTCCTCATAAACTCAATCCAAAAGTTAAATTAATCGTGACACATAAAACACAATTTAACAACAATAAAAGCATAGCATCCCTGTACACGTAATATAATAATTAAAAACACTCATGATCACAAGTATAACATAGCCCAAACTTCTAGACTCAAGTCTTAACTTAATGAACATTTGAAATCACATTAAGGTCTTTAACATATTTTTCAGACTGAACCCAACAATGCTTGGACAAGAACATAACATCCAATTATTTTTAAAATTAGTCATGAAACACATTAAAAAAATCTTTAGTAACAACTATTCTGCTATTATACAACAATGTCCCTTTTCTAGTATGATTTCCAATCAAACCTGACTGTTCCAAAATTGAAGTTTTCCTATGATCATAGTTTATTCTTTTTTCTTTTTCCAATCCATGAATTAAATAAAGATTAATTCTACCAAATAAATTCATCAGATTCTAACCCAAGATCAAACTCAGTGTGATATATGCATTCAAATTTTGCTACCTTAACAAAATAAGATGCACATCTCAAGAGTGCGCCTATCCAACACATTATGGTTATCATTGAAACTATTGATCATCCATAAATTCATACGGTCCCAATAAATTTTTATCTCCTGTCATTTTAAATCTTTTGAGGAGTACAATTCATACATAGGGAGTTAATCAGACAAAATAATTTACACATAAGCACTTAGTCAGGCAAAACCATGCACATAATTACATCATTTCATTTAGGTAAATACACTTTACACTTTGGCAGTTATACATGTAACATTATTCATAAAATCAAAAATTCAAATTATATCACTCAAATGTTATCTGGTTAAGTAATTTCATGGGCGATCTTTGGTCAATCTTTCATGAATTGACATAACCTCCAAGGCTAGATACCAATCAAAATCTTCCTGGTTCCAACTTCCTTGCCTATGTTACTTTAACTGCATTAATGACATCTAGTTTACCTTGTTAAGATACTAATTGATACTCGGAGGTATCAATTAGACTCAACCCATACCACAAGAGATAGCACGTATGAAAAGAGAGAAGAAATAGAATATTTTCTATAATATTTCATAGCTTCGCGAAGATATGATATGGATGTCAACACATCAATCTACAAGAGTCTATTCCATATTTGCTCTTGTACTCATATCGGTAACTTAGAGTCTGATATTAATTATCATGACCTAATCCACTAGGCCGTATGGACACTTACTCTAATACCTAGATAGAAGAATCCTAAATTACGAACCAATCAAATCATGCAGAAGATGAACAAAACAACAGATAAAATTGAAAAGGTCTTAGAATTATCATTTATAGAGTTAATAATCTAATTTTAGTTTTGAAAAAAATATGTCTAAGACCCTCAGTGATTTTAGTTTGAGCAAGTAAAAGCATTTCTAAGAATATAGATAAATAAAATAATGATAAAACTGCCATCATAAGGAAGAAAAAGTTGAAGCTATTAGCTATCATATTTGTCTTCATCTAAGAAATATTTTCGATCTTGCATTCATATTACACCAAACATGGTATTGCCAGAGTATTATTAGTATAAATAACACATACTAATAGGCATTATTCGTCAACCCAAAATGCCTCACACAATATAAAGTAAATATTCAGAAATAAGCATGCAATATGTGACTATACCATCTAATCTTTTACCCGCACACTATTACTATTTCAATTATTTGAACCACCCTTGGTATATGATGCAATCTCAACCTTCTTATTATTCTTCTACTATTCTAATCCAAATCAAGACCTAAGCTTTCTATTCCTCACAAATAATAGGAGTTCTGAACTCATAACTACTACCTCTATCATATTCAATCTACCATTTATGTTCAATTGTTACTTTGCCAACTATGCTTGACCTAGAAGGTTTAGTAATTCATATGCAAGATGGTTACATTAAAATGATTGAGATTTATCTCTCTTTACCTATACTAGTTCTCTATGGAGGGACCTAACCCGCTATGGCGGGGATTCCTCCTGCCAATATGTTGGACTTTCTTTTTCAAACCTCCATTAACATACATAATCATAGTATTAAACATAATCTAACTCTAAGTCATTAATTCCTTTCTTACCAAATCCCTCAACCATTCTCCGCTTGGTCATACATAGTTTTATACCTGATTATGTGGAATATAACCAACAACCATAAATAATTAAATATAGGATACACAATCACATACTAATATAGAATCACTTGGACTTCTAGTCCTTTCATATTAATTGTTACACAAGATAAGCATCCTCAGTTATAGTTATAACAATTTGTCTATCATTGCATATGTAACCACAATTAAGAAATAATTCTTATATCAACAATTAACCTCTCATCGAACCCATCTCCGAACTGTTAGTGTGTCAAAACATGGTACCCAATTCAACAGTTAGTACATTGGAATATGACATCTAATCTAATAATGAGTCAGAACATGACACCTGGTTTAATATATGTCAAAATGTGACATCCAGGCCTATGAGTGTCAAAATGTGACATTCGATTTAATAATTTATCGAAATATGACAATGATCCAATAATGTGTTCCACAATCATAATCACTACAACAACAATTAATATTTTACAAACTTGCACAATTAAGTAAAAGGTTCATTGCATGCAATTGATTATGGATAGCTACTTAGTAGGTTCATTTCACCATCACATTCGTGGAGGTAATACTAACAACGTGGTTAATAAGTACATATAACAGAAACGAGAATTTAAACCACCATCTATAATGCAACTACCATACTTAAAGCTACAAATAAATCAATAGGGTCATTGTATGATATTACCAACACGAAGATAATTCACATTTGCCTTTTTATTGAGAATGCATTACCCAAATAATTCACTTAGAATAGTCAACATGAACACACCCACATTTATATGTATCTATGTATCAGTAATCAATTGCTTAACTCTCTTGATTAGCACAAATCTCAGATTTTACAATAACTTAATAATTCATTTACAAATAAACTTTACAAGAATCATCAATCATTTCAAGAAAAAGTATTTTAGACAATCAAGAACTAGGCTATCATTGCTAGTCAAAGACTAGTCATATTCCATATAATAAATTCCTATCCAACAGTAATACAAAATTGTTAGCCATCCAAACTTCGTGCCCAAAGATCTATGCATGATCTATCCTGATGATGCTTTGAAGTACTCCAAAATAATTAAGGAATATAGTGGTCGTTGTTAATATAACAACCTAACAAATGAGTTGAGGTCGATTCCATAAGGAATGATTGATAGAGACTTCTATTGAGAAGCGGTAACATCTACTATAATCATGAAGGAAAAAAATAAAGTCCCACCTATTTAAACTTCCGATGTTGAGTAGTAAATTTAAGATCTAAAATCTAACTAGCGCTATTTGATAGTAAACAAATTGAGGAATAGATTCTTCTAAGGATATTAATGTATAGCTAAATTGATAGGCTTTAATTAGATGTTAATAGTTCTTAAATTTGATTTAAGTCGTATGGGTAGGTAGCATGAGACTACAATTTGATGTGTAACTCTCAAAAATAGACCAACTTTCAAACCTCACTCTCTCAAGCACAAGTAGGAGTCAAAATTTGAAACATCCAATACCTTAGCTTAATTACTAGCACTCGAAAGCAATTGTACGAACATAGATTAGTAGCTATTCAACAAATCCATCCACTCATTACAACTCTCTCAAGCATGCAAAAAGATCTAAGCTAGAACTAAGATTGCAGCCTTATTCCTTAAATTAAATATGATAAATTCAAGAAACCCATAAAAACTTAACATAAATCAAGCAAACATTAAACACCCATAAAGAGAATCTAACAATCTAGCTATTACATCCTCCTGGAAGATTGGGTTTTAGCCAAGCATAGGAATAAAAACTAAAAATATGCCAAATTCTTGTTCATCAATTTTGGTAGGATGTAATTCTCACAATATTGATGTTAAAAACCCTTAATTTGAGTATATGAACTCTCAAAATTGTCCTTGGATTGAAAATTGAAAGTTATCTCACCTAAAACTCACTGGAACTCCTCAGGCTTTTTAAAACTTGGCTATTTATATTTAGGCAAAAACTTTAATTCAGTGATCTTCATCAGTATTGCCGACTATATTGGTGAGTTGTCATTGTTCCTTGTTATCGTTATTTTAGCATAAATTCCAACCAAAACTTTCTAGACCATTAGGCGAGCTAGATTATGCTCACCAAATGAATTGGCGAGTCCCCCTTGGTGTACTGAGATCGCATTCCTAGAATTGTTTAACTTCAATTCCTGGATGCATTGACAAGCTAATTCAAGCTCGTCAAATTTCTTCAGTGACTCACTCCTTTGATAATTATCTCTCCTACTGTGTTGGCCTCAACCATTGTGTTTTATGAAGAAATTAGTGACAAGCTGTTCACTTTACAAGTATAGTTGGCAACTTGCCAAGCATCTATCTTCTCTCGCCAATATTCCTCACTTATTAATTCTTTTTAGGAGTGTTTATTGGGGTCTTGTCACAACCCGAACCTAGGGCCTAGACGTGACACGGTGAATGGGGAACCCGAAGGGACTCTAAACAAGTCTCTTAGCATATCATTACACATCCTTGGTTGCGGAAGCAATTATACAACAACAATAGATAGAAAAAGGGGAAATATGGGGCTAAGGAACATCTTTGATACCATAGAAACATAATAAGACAATAATATAGCATTAACATGTCATAAGGTTCCAACAACACCTCTAATACATAGATGGGAGTGGGGGCGAAGACCA